>PVIY010053870.1:0-14486 GCA_004026745.1 Myrmecophaga tridactyla | reverse complement strand
TGCAAGAGTTATTAGAATGAAAGGTGAAATAGAAAGGATGAAATACACCATGTGCACTTAAAAGAGCAGATTTGAAGAGGCAGAAGAAAGGATTAGGGAACTAGAGGACAGAACATCTGAAAGTCTGCACACAAAAGATCAAGTACAGAAAAGAATGGAAAAATATGAGCAGGTATCAGGGAAATGAAGACAACATGAAGCACACAAATATACTTCTGGGTGTCCCAGAAGAAGAAAAGGAAAAGGGGGCAGAAAGAATAATGGTAGAAGTAATCACTGAAAGTTTCCTGTCTCTTTTGAAAGACATCAAATTACAGATCCACAAATTGCAGGGTACCCCAAAAAGAATAGATGCAATTAGACCTACTCCATGACAATTACTAATTACATTGTGAGATACATAGACAAAGATTATGAAGGCAGAAAGAAATAAAGTGATTCATCAGATACAATGGAAGCTTCATAAAACCATGTTAAGATTTCTTAGCTGAAACAATGGTGGTGAGAAGGCAGTGGTATGACATATTGAAGATATGTGGAGAGGAAAAACTGCCAAACAAGAATACTATATCCAGCAAAGCAATCCTTCATAAATGAGGGAGAGATTAAAATAGTTTCAGACAAATACAGACACTTGAAACACAGAGTGTTTCTGAACAAGAGCCCTGCTCTACAAGAAATACTAACAGAATCACTACAAGCAGATAGGAACAGATAGGAGAGAGAGGTCCAGAGAAGAGTTTAAAATTTAAGAATATTTGGAAGTAAAAAGACAGAGAGAGAAAAAAATAGGATATGACATATAAAATCCAAAAACAAAATGGTAGAAGAAACTACTGGCTTTTACAATAATGACATTAAATGCTAATGTTAAACTCCCAAGTCAAAGACATAGGCCAGAAGAATGGCTTAAAATACAGGACCCCCCTATATGCTGTATACAAAAAATTCACTTTAGACCAAAATTAAAATAGATTGAAAATGAAAAGCTGGAAAAAGCTATCTCATGTAAGCAAAAAGCAGAAGAAAGCAGAAGGAGCTATACTAATATCATACAAATTAAACTTCAAATGTAAACCAATTAAAAGAGAAAAAGAAGGACAAAATGTGTTAATAAAAGGGATAATTCAACAAGAAGACATAACACTCATAAATATTTATGCACTGAGCCATAGTGCTCTGAAGTACATGAAGCAAACATTGACAACACTGAAGGGAGAAGTAGGCACCTTTTTGATAATAGTTGGAGAATTCAATTTCTTGCTCTCATCAATGGATAGAACATCTAGACAGAGGTTTAGTAAGGAAACAGAGGAATTGAATAGTACAATAAATAAATTAGATTTAGAAGACATTTATAGAAAACAACACCCAAAAACATTTTTCTCAAATGCTTACTGGTCATTCTCCAGGGTGGATCACATTTTGCACCACAAAACAAGTCTCAATATATTTAAGAAGATTGAAATTGTACAAAACAATTTCTAAGACCAGAATAGAATAAAATTGGAAATCAATATCAGGCAGAAGGCTGGAAAATCCACAAATATATGGAGGCAAAAAAACACAGTCTTGAACAACCAGTAGGTCAAGGAAGAAACTGCCAAATAAATCAGTAAATATCTTGAAGCAAATGAAAATGAACACATAACAAATAAAAATTTATGGGATGTAGTGAGGGCAGTGCTGAGAAGGAATTTTTTGCTCTAATTGCTATATTAAAAAAGAAGGAAGGTAAATCAGGATACAAGGTAAAGGATGGTATTATCCATATTTTAAAATTTCAAATTCTATGTGAGACCAAAGGGAGAGATGTTTATTTAGTGCAAAATTTATATTTTGGGTAGCACATTACCTATATTAACTTGTATGGTCAGTTTAGTTGAACACCATGAGTACATGGAATCTTGAATAGGGTGGGAGAGCTTGTTGATTTATCCAGGTTAATGTGATACCCTGATATATCCCAGAGTAATTTGGGCAGTGAATAAAAAAGTATTTACAAAGTCTCCTTCAGGAACTGGGGAGAAAGGAGAAAATATTCAACTTCCCCATTCAGAGAATTTCTGATAGTTTCATGAGCAGTGGGGACAAGTAAATCAATAGACTGAGCCCTCAAACTTGGGGTTTGGCTCTATGAAACTTACACTTGCAAAGGATAAGTTTAGCCTGCATATAATTATGCCTGAGTCACCTCCACAGAACTTCTTTTGTTGCTCAGATATTGCCCCGCTCTCTAAGCCAACTGGGCAGGTGAATTGACTGTTCTCTTCCCTATGTGGGACATGATTCCCAGGGATATAAAAATCCCTGGCAAGTGGGACAGAACTCCTGGGACACAAGATCATGGAATTGAGAAAGCCTGTTCCAGTAGCCTTAATTCTTGAAGATGTTTGCATAATGATACAGCTTTTCAGTGTGACTGTGTGATTATGAAAACCTTGTGTCCGATGCTTCTGTTATCCAGGGTATGGACAAATAAGTCAAACTAATATGCATTAAAATAGTAGATAATAGGGCAGTATGAAGATCAGGTTCATGTGTAAACTTGGCCAGGTGGTGATGCCTGGTTATCTGGTCAGGCAAATGCTGGCCTGTCTGTTGCTGTGAGGACATTTCATGGACTTAAATCATGACCATGCTGGCTGCATCCAAAGCTGGTTGGGAGTGTCTTCTGCAATGAGTGATGCTTCATCTAATCACTGGAAGACTTTAAGGAGAATTCAGAGGAGACAATCACTCTTTCTGCTTCAGCCAGCCAGGTTCTCCAGAGTTTGTTGAGGACCTTCATTGGAGGTGCCAGCTTGCAGCCTGCCCTACAGATCTAGGGCTTCAACATCCCCACGGTTGTGTGAGACACTTTTATAAATTTTATATTTTCAGATATTTCTGGCTGATTCTGTTTCTCCAGAGAACCTTAGCTGATACAGCTAGGGAGTGGTTGTTAAGAAACACAATCTTAAAAATGGGTTTTTAACAGTTGGTTTTCTACTCTGACTAGATGCAAAGGCACTAATGACTCTTTTTCCTTGTAACCAGGATGGCACTCACAGTTCATGAGATGAGCTGAAAAAGAGATAGTCAAAATATCACCATTCAATTCTGCTAATTGTATGCTTATATGAGGCAAGACTCTAGGGGATAATGTTTTTGACACCTTTATGGAGTTTTATGGAATTAAGAGGTATAGTGATGTTGGCTAGATATGCTGGATACATTGCTGAGTGAAAGGGATGAGCTGCAGTCTTCAAATGAGAAGCTTATGCATCATATGTCAGATGTAAGAGTTTCTATGAGTGCCCTGAAGGAAAATCTTATTTCCTGTAGCTGCAGACTTGAGATCTCTGAAAACCAGACTCAGAGTGTCATTGTTAGAGTAGCAACTTTAAAATGCAAACTGAAATCTCAGCTTGCAAGGTGTCTGCCATTAAAGTCATGGCATTAATTGGAAAGGAGTGAGACCCTGAAAAATAGGATGGTGACATACAATTTGATAATGATGGCTGTGGAGACATTGAAACCCTAGGTTGTGCTGAGTCTTTTCTAGATAACCCTATAGTATAGTCTGCCCTGAGGACACAGCCACCCCACCTCCAGTCTGCCCTGAGGAAATGGCTTTTCAACCCCCAGTGGGTCCTGAGGAATCTGCAATCCAACCTCCACCTGAAGGGATTAACCCTTAGTGCCTGTGAAGCACATAATTACCCTCCATGGGAAACAGCCCTTGCTCTTCTCTGTGGAGTAACTAATTTTGTTTCACCAGATGAAACTGCAAATGAATGACTTGAAGTATTTGTCTTAGAAGATACAGCTAATTATTCTCATGACCAACCCCACCACCCCTATTGTTTTCCAGACCTTTAACTAGGCTGAAGTCCCAACAGGGCCCAAAAGGTGCAGTACAAAGTGTCACCCATGAGGTGGTACACTATACTCCAAAAGAACTGCATAAGTTTCTTAACTTATATAGACACAAATCAGGGAAATATGCATGGGAATGGATTTTAATGGTGTGAGATAATGGTGAAGGAATGTAAAGCTGGATCAGGCTGAATTTATTGACATGGGCTCATTAAGCAGAGATTCTGCATTCAGTGTTATAGCTCAAGGGGTTAGCTTCTTAATCAATTTCCAGACAAGAGAGTTTACTGACCCAGAGCCCCTTGAATGAGGGAAACACCACACCCCTTTGGTTGAGGACCATGTTACACTGCCACACAAAATCACACTATTAATCTTCTTCCAAGCCTTTTCTAAGGAGACTTATACCCATTTCCCAGAGTAACTTTGCATTGGGGAAAAGGAAATGATCAGATATTTGGGGGATTGTTAGACACGGGTTCAGAAGTGACATTAATTCCAGGGGACCCAAAACATCACTATGGTCCACCAGTCAGAGTGGGGGCTTATGAAGGCCAGGTGATTGATGGAGTTTTTGCTCAGGCCCATCTCATAGTGGGTTCAGTGTGCCCCTGGACCCATTCTGTAGTTATTTCCTTAGGTTCAGAATGCATAATTAGAATAGATATACTGTGCAACTGGCAGAATCCCAACATTGGCTCTCTGAATCATGGAGTCAGGGCTATTATGGTAGGAAAGGCCAAGTGGAAACTATTAGAACTATCCCTCTCTAGCAAAATAGTAAATCAGAATTAATACTGGATTCCTGGAGGGATTGCAGTGATTAGTACCACTCTTAAGGACTTGAAGGATGCAAGGGTGGTGTTTCCCACTATATTCCCATTCAATTCTCCTATTTGGCTTGTGCAGAACACAGATGGAACTTGGAGGATCACAGTGGATTATCGCAAACTCAACCAGGTGGTGATTCCAATTGCAGCTGCTGTTCCAGATGTGGTACCTTTGCTTGAGCAAATCAACACATCCTGTAGTATCTGATATTGAGCTGGCAAATGTTTTTTTCTCAATAGCTGGTAGTAAGGACCACCAGAAACAGTTTGCTTTAAGCTGGCAAGGTCAGCAATATACTTTCAATGTCCTACTGTCCTACCTTAGGGGTATATAAACTCTCCAGCCCAATGTCATAATCTTGTCCACAGGGAACTTGATCATTTATCCTTCCCACAAGACATCACACTGGTCCATTATATTGATGATATCGTGTTGATTGGACCCAGTGAGCAAGAAGTAGTAACTACTCTAGACTAATTGGTAAGGCATATGTGTGCCATGGAATGGGAAATAAATTCAACAAAAATAAGGGGCCTTCCATCTCAGTGAAAATTTTAGGTTTCCAGTGGTGTGGGGCATGTCAAAATATCCCTTCTAAGGTGAAGAATAAGTTGCTTTGTCTGGCCCCTCCTAAGACCAAAAAAGAGGCACAGTGCTAGTTTGTCTCTTTGGATTTTGGTGACAACATATTCCTCATTTGGTGTGCTACTCCAGCTCACTTTTTGAGTGACCAGTAAAGCAGCTAATTTTGAGTGGAAACCTGAAATAAAGGAGGCTCTACAACAGGTCTAGGCTGCTGTACAAGCTGTACAAGCTGTTCTTCCACTTGGACTATATGATCCAGCAGATCCAATGGTGCTGGAAGTGTCATTGGCAAATAGATTTGGTCTCTGTAGCTTACAAATCTTGGACTTTTACATCCTCATGGTTGCATGAAACACTTTTATAAATTTTATATTTATAGCATCTCCTGCTGATTCTGTTTTTCTAGAGAACCCTACCTAATACAGGGGATAAGTGGTAAAAAAAAAATTGGATAGATTGAAATACTAGTGGTCAATGGGAGGGAGGGGTAAGGGGCATGGGAAATATGAGCTTCTTTATTTTTAATTCTTTTTCTGGAGTGATGCAAGTGTTCTAAAAGTGATCACGGTAATGAATACACAACTATGTGATGATATTGTGAGCCATAGATTGCACACCTTATATGGACTGTATACATGTATAGATTTCTCAATAAAAATATTTAAAAAAGAAAAGAAGTAATAGCAAAAGTTGATGATTTACTGTTCATCTGGGGAATTAGAGAAAAAAACAGTAAAATAACCCAAAAGCAAACAGAAGGAAAGAAATAACAATGATTAGAGCAGAAATAATTGCAATTGAGAACATGAAAACAATAGAGAGAATAACCAAACATGAACTTGGTTCTTTGAGAAAAATTAATAAAATCAATGGACCCTTAGCTAGGTTGACAAAAAATATATATATAAGAGATAGGGTGCAAATAAATAAACTCAGAAATGAGAGATGGGTTATAACTCCTATCCACACAGAAAAAGGGATATAATGAATGGATACTATGAGCAACTGTATGCTAAAAACAACTAGACAATATACATGAAATGGAAACTTCTTAGAGAAGCATAAACAGTCAATATTGACTCGAGAAAAAATAGTCAACCTCAACAAATCAATCACAAGTAAAAGCCATTGAATCAGAAACTACTACATCTCTCCAGAATAGGGTGCAAGTCCTTAAACTCTTTAAATCACTCTTAAACTTTATATCCTACGATTTCTAGAACATGAACAATGCAATTATGTCACATGACAAGAGGAAAACAAGATATTTTTTTATGCACAAAAACAAACATTCATAAAAGAGGAAGGACATATTCATACAATCACAGTCCTCATTTCTGTAACTGGTCATGTGGTCACAGTTCATATTTATCACTACTTTATTCTACTACCCATTCCATGTTCCACTTACCTTCAATAAGCACTTCACTTTGTTGTGGTTCTTTACCAGGTGGCATGACCAATACCTTCATTCTTGAAATTTCTGGGCCATTGGTAGTCCTGCCTGGATAGAGTTGTTATACCTTTCACTTTAATCAGAGGGCATGGTAGAACTCAAAGGCTCCCTATGGGATGTCTTGTATTCCAGGAAAATTCTTCTTTACCTCCATCGTGTAGTTGCAATCCTATTTCCCCTTCATAGTCAGGATCAATTACTCCAGATAAAACAGTAATCCTCTTACATGCCTGTTGGTTCAGTGGTATGAGAAACCCAAAGTGGCCATACAGCAGTCTTAATTCCAGTTCAATGGAATCATTGTTGTGTCTCCTGGTAGGAACACTCCTCCTTATGTAACTAAGACCTGTAGACCAACAGAGCATAAGGTTTCAGGGACAGGAAGCAAAAAATTTTCCTAGTGGAACACTAAGGTGATAGTGACTGGTGCCAGTCCCATTCCCACCCCTTGGTTCCTGCAACCGTGAATCCTTGCTGTGAAAGAAATAGCACCATACCATGGACACTGATTCAGAGGAAACATGGATACCTGGAGAACACTGCCCCAGATTTGGAAGGTATTACCACCTTGTTAATATTATAATTGGGTCTACAAAAGCCATTTCACCAATCTATCAACCCAACTGCCTTTGGAAAATGGGGAACATAGTAAGGCCAAAGAATTCCATGAGCATGTGCCCATTCCTGTGCTTCATATGTGGGAAGTGGGTTCTTTGATGAGAAACAATGCTGGGTAGAATACCATGACAGTGGATAAGACATTCCATAAAACCATAGATGGAAGTTTTTGTGGAAGCATTGCATGCAGGGAAAGAAAACTTATATGCAGAGTATGTGTTTATTGCAGTTAGTACAAATTGCTGCCCCTTCCATAAGGGAAGTGGTCCAATATAATCAACCTGCAACCAAGTAGCAGGCTGATCACCTTGGGGATGGTGGCATATTGGGGACTGTGTGTCGGTCTCTGCTGCTGACATACCATTTCCAAGTTATTATGGAGTGTTGCTGTGCATGCCCAAATTTATCTGGTGGGTCAGATAATACCCAGCTCATGATAAGCAACTCAGGTCTCATGATAACTTGGAGACCAATAGTTAGGTGTTCAGTCTCTACTAAGGCCCAGTAACAGGCTAAAAGCAGTTTCTCAAAAGGAGAACCATTATCTGCAGAGGATGTTGAGGCTTTGCTCCAAAATCCTAAGGTTCTGCATTGTGCTTCTCCTATGGGGGCCTGTCAAAGGTTCCAGACAGCATCTCTATTTGCCACTGGCACTTCCTGCCCCATTGGATCTGCAGGATCATATGGCCCAAGTGGCAGAGCAGCTTGCACAACAGCCTGGACACATAGAAGATCCTCTTCTTGTTCTGGTCCTCATTCAAAAATAGCAGGTTTTATGGTTACTCAGTAAATGTGCTGGAATAGCACAGCCCAATGAGGAATATGTTGTCTCTGAAATTCAAAGAGGCCAACTTAGCATTATATCACTTTTTTGGTCATAGGAGGGGACTGATGCAACAGTTTAGCCTTCACTTTAGAAGGGATATCTGGACATTTCCCATACCACTGGACATATAGAAATTTCAGTGCAATGAAAAGCCCCACTATTTTTGTTGGATTTATCTCCTACCCCCTGGCACACAAATGTCTTGCCAATAAGCCTAAGGTAATTGCTATTTCTTGCTCACTAGGTCCAATCATGATATCATGATTATTATGGACCAGTGTGATGTCCTGTGGGAGGGAGGAATGATCAATGTTCCTGTGGACATGATTGTGACATAGAACTGGAGAGCTAATATACCCCTAAGGCTGGACAGTGAAGGTATACTGCTGGCTTTGGAAGTTGAATGCAAACTGTTTCTCATGGCCCTTTCTAACAACAGTTGTGAAAAAGCATTTCCCAGATCAATAGTTGCATACCCAGTACCAGACAATGTGTTGATTTGCTCAAGCAATGAAACCATATCTAGAACAGCATCTGCAATTGGAGTCACCACCTGGTTAAGTTTAGGATAATCCACTGTCATCCTCCAAGTCCCATCTGTTTTCTGCACTGGTCAAATTGGAGAATTGAATGGGGATTGGTGGGAATTACCAGGCCTGAACCCTTCAAGTCTTTAAGAGTGGCATTAATTACTGCAATCCCTCAAGGAATCTGATACTGCTTCTGATACACTATTTTGCTAGGTAGAGCAGTTCTAGTGGTGTCTACTTGGCTTTTCTTACCATAATAGTGCTCACTTGATGAGTCAGAGATCCAGTGTGTGGATTTGACCAGTTGCTCAGTATATCAATTCCTATTATGCATTCTGGAACTGGGGAAATGACCAAAGAATGCATCTAGGGACCACTATACCCACTGTGAGATGGACCTGAGATAAAACTCCATCTTTTGCCTGACCTACATGGGCTCCTACTCTAACTGATGGACCAGAATGATGTTTTGTGTCCTGGAATTAGTGTTACTTGTGAGCCAGTGTCTAATACTCCCTGAAATGTCTGATCATTTCCTTTTCCCCAGTGTACAGTCACCCTGTTTAAAGGCTGTAGGTCTCCTTGGGGAAGGCTGGGAGGAAGGTTAACAGTGTAAAGTTTTTGTCAGTGTAAAAGGGTCCTTCCCCAATGGTACTGACCCTTCTCTCATTCAAAGGGGTCTGAGTCTATAAAGTCTGTCAAGCCTGGAAATGGGTTAAGGGGCAGTGACTGTTTTTGTAGTTTATGGTAGACTCCTGTTTATTTGACCTAGAATTCTTCTGCTTATACTGCTCAAACAATTATTTAGTATTTTACTCCTAGGTGCCCCATGATCTTCTAGCAAATGCTGCAAGTCTCTGTGAGTCAGATTATTTTGATTGTTGCTTTGAGTCTGCTGTACGTTATGGTGGCCACACCTACCTTGTCTATGGTGATTAACTGTTGCCACATGGCTTCTGTCAACTCAGGATCCAATCATCCCCATTGTGTTTAAGGATTCCAGCTCAGTGACAGCAGTTCCCACAGTAATATCTGACCATGGATGAGAGTGACTACAGAGCTCCTCAGGGATGATTGAGCTAGTCCCTCAAATTTATTTGTATTGTTCTGGTGAAAGATGTGTCATCTAGACATTCCTTGGGTGTGTGAGCAGGTCTTCTATGATAAATCTACTCTAACATTCCCATCTCTTTAATCCTCTAGATCCTCTCTTCTACATTACACCAGGGCAGTTCTGGAATTTCAACCTCAGGTCATGTCAGCAACCTTTTGATCCATGTTTAGGTCAACCACCTAAACAGACTGTTAATACTCTAACCCCTTCAGAATCTCCACTTAGTGGGCCCATATCAATAAATTCAGCTTGATTCAACTCTATATTTCTTCCACTATTATCTCACACCCTTAATGTTCATTCCCACACTTATTCTCCTGATTTATGTCTATATATATTGGAAAACTCAGGCAGTTCTTTTGGAGTATATTGTACCTCCTCATGGGTCACACATTGTACCTCAATTTTGGGGCCTGTTTGGACTTTAGTTATAGGTCTTGAAAAGAGGGGTGGTTGGGATGGGGCATGAAAAGAAATATGTGTCTTTCAAGCCAATTGTCTTAGGGCATTATATTGCAGTTTCATCTGGTGAAACAGGATTAGTTTCTCCACACAGAGGAGTAAGGACTGTTTCCCCAGTGGAGGAGCTTATGGGCCTACCAGGCACAGGATGGTTGGTCTTGTTAGTTGGAGGTTGGATAGCAGACTCCTCTAGGGAAACTGGGGGCTAGAAATTGGTTTCTTTAATGCAGGCTGGAGGGTGGGAAGCTCTTACCTCAGGACAGTCCATTATAGATTGTGCTGGTTTGAAAATAATATGTACCCCAGAAACCATGATCCAATTTTATGGGAGCAAATATTTCTTTTAATCCTAATTCAAGATTCTTGGTTGGAATCATTTGATTAGATTATCTCCTTATAGATGTGACACAGTCAATTTTTAGTGTGACCTTTGATTAGACAGAGATGTGACTCTACTCATTCCAGGTGGGTCTTGCTTAATTTACTGGAGTCCTTTAAAAAATGAAACATTTTGGAGAAAGTAAGAAACAACAGAAGCCTCAGAGTCAACAGAACCTTCACAGCAAAGCAGACACAGATACAGATACATGCAGAACAAAGACATGGATGTTTGGAGATGCTTGGAGCCCAGCAGACATTGTCATGTGATGTTAAGCAAGGCAGAAATTGGAGAGAGTCAAGGGAAGCAAAGAAACAAAAGGCAGCCCTGGAGAAGTTAAGTGAGGAACCCTAACAGGATCAGAGGCTGAAAGCAATGGAGCTCAGGAATAAAGGACCAGCAGATGCCAGCCACATGTCTAAACAGCTGACAGGGGTGTTCCTGACAAATGGTTGATTCTTGAGTGAAAGCAACCTCTTGTTGGTGCCTTAATTTGGACAGTTTTGCTTTGTTAGAACTGTAAACTTGTAGCTTATTAAATTCCCCTTTATAAAAGCTATTCCAGTTCTGGTGTATAGCATGTTGACAGATTGCAAACTAAAGCACAGGTCTATCTAGGAAAGGCACAGCAGATTTCAGGGATTCTGGCTCCCCATTGCAATCATTATCAGGTCATATATTGCCATCCCATATTTCAGGATCCCATTCTTTTCCAATCAAAGCCCATACTTTAACAGTGGACACTTGCAAAGTTGAGATTTTGATTTATGTTGTAAATCTGATACTTACACAGTGATACTCTGTATCTGGCTTTCAGACATCTCTAGTTTGCAACCGCAGGAAATGAGGTTTCTTTCAGGACACATATGGAAAATTTACATCATCCATATGGTGCTTAAGTACAAATTGGAAGTCTTCAGCTCATCCTTTTCTCTCATCACTATATCCAGCATATATAACAGCAACCAGCCAACATCATTATACCACTTAATTCCACAAAACCCCTAAGCATTCTCACCCAGAGCTTTGCCTCATATAAGTGTACAATTAGTAGAATCTAATGTTGATATTTTGAGTATCTCTCTTGCCAACTCACCCCATGGACTGTCATTGAAATCTTGATTATTGGAAACAGAGTCTTGATTATTGGAAACAGTGCCTCTGAGGCTAATCAAGGTACAAAAGTAATTGTAAAAATCCCATTATTAGGATTCTATTTCTTAAGATCCATTCCTGGTACCAATCTGTATTAGTCATGGGTTCTCTAGAAAAACAAAGCTAACAGGAGCTGTCTGTAAATATTAGATTTGTAAAGGTGTTGTCACAACCATGTGAATGTAAGAGTTCAAAATCTATATGGCAGGCTGTGAAGCTGGTAGCTCCAATAAAGGTTCTGGATGAACTCTGCAGGAGAGGCTCACTGACTGAAGACATAGTGAAAAATCTCTCTCAGGAAGTGATATACCTCCCAGTTTGCTCTTCATTTTTAGGATATTTTTAGCTCCTCGAGACCTCTTTCCCTTCCATATAAAGTTGATAACCAGTTTTTCCAAGTCTTCAAAGTAGGTTGTTGGGATTTTTATTAGTATTGCACTGGAATTTGTAGATCAATTTGGGTAGTATTGACATTTTGAAGATATTCAACCTTCCTATCCATGAGCATGGAATATCTTTCCATCTATTTAGATCATTTTTATTTCTTTTAGTAATTTTTTGTAACTTTCTGTGTCTAAGTCCTTGGCATCCCTGGTTAAGCTTATTCCTAGATACCCAATTCTTCAGGTCACTATTCTGAACAGAATTTTTTCCTTAGTTGTCATCACAGGTAGGTTATTGCATGTGTATAGCATCATTACTGATTTTTGTACATTAATCTTGTATCCTGCCACTTTGCTGAATTTGTTTATTAGCTCATGTAGTTTTACTGTAGATTTCTCAGGATTTCCTAAGTACATGATCATGTCATCTGCAAATAATGAAAGTTTTACTTCTTCCCTTCCTATTTGGATGCATTTTATTTCTTTCTCCTGTCTAATTGTTCCAGCTAGTACTTCTAATACAAATGTTGAATAGTGGTGACAATGGGCATCCTTGTCTCATCCCTGATCTCAAAGGGAATGCTTTCAATTTTTCACCATTAATTATGATGTGGACTATGCTTTTTTCATATATGCCCTTTATGATGTTGTGAAAGTCTCCTTCAAAGCATAACTTTTGTAATATTTTTATCAGGAAAGGATGCTGGATTTTGTCAAATGCTTTTTCAGCATCAATTGATATGATCATGGGATTTTTCTCTTTATGATGAACCACACTTGCATTCCTGGTATGAATCCCACTTGATCATGATGAATAATTCTTTTAATGTGGCATTGGATGTGGTTTGCTAGTATTTTGTTAAGAATTTCTGCAACTATTTCATTAGGGAGATTGGTCTGTAGTTTTCTTTTCTTGTATTGTCTTTATCCAATTTTGGTACTAAAGTGATATTAGCTTCATCAAACGAATTAGATAACATTTATTTTTCTTCATTTTTTGGGAAGAGTTTGAGAAGAATTGGTATCAGTTCTTTTTGAAAAGTTTCATAAAATTCTCCTGTGCAGACCTCAGGTCCTGGGCTTTTTTTGTGGGAAGAGTTTTGATAACTGATTGGATCTCTTTACTTGTACTTGGTTTGTTGAGATCTCCTATTTCTTCTCAAGTCAGTATAGGTAATTCATGTGTTTCGAGGAATTGATCCATTTAATCTAAATTATCTAGTTTATTGGCATACAGTTGTTCATAATATTCTCTTAATGATTTTTAAAATTTCTTCATGATCTGTTGTAACAACTCCCTCCCATTTCTGATTTTTTATATTTGTGTCCTCTCCTTTCTTCTTTATTAATCTAGCTAAGGGACCATCAATTTTATTAATTTTCTCAAAGAACCCACTTTTAGTTTTGTTGATCCTTTGTATTGTTTTATTTTTCCCCAGTTTGTTTATTTCTGCTTTAGTCTTTCTTAAGTCTCTTTTTTTAATTTGCTTTGGGGTTAGTTTGCTGTTCTTTCTCTAAGGTCTTCAGATGAACACTTAAATCTTCAAGTTTTGCTCATTCTTGTATTTTAATATAGGCATTTAGGGCAATAAATTTCCCTCTCAGCACTGCCTTTGCCATATGTCTTAAGTTTTGATATGTTGTAGTCTCATTATAATTCATCTTCAGATATTTACTGATTTCTCTAACAATTTCTTCCTTGACCAACTGATTATTTAAGAGTGTGTTGTTTAATCTCCATCTATTTGTGAAAGCTCTGGTTCTTTGGTGATTGCTAATATCCAACTTTATTCCATTGTGACCAAAGAAAGTGCTTTGAATAATTTCAATCTTGTTGAATTTATAAAGACTCAGTTTATGTTCCAGTATATGATCTATTCTGGAGAATGTACCATGTGCTCTAGAGAAGAATGTGTATCCTAGTGTTTTCAGATGTAATGGCCTATGTATGTCTATTAGATCTGATTCATTTACTTTATTGTTTAGGCTCTCTATTTACTTGTTGATCCTCTGTGTGGTTGTTCTATCTATAGCACAGAAAGTTGTATTGAAGTTTCCCACTATTACTGTTGATATGTCTATTGCTCCCTTCAATATTTCCAATATTTGCATGTACTTTGGAGTATACACATTTATGATTGTTATTTCTTCCTGGTGAATTGTCCCTTTTATTATTGTGTAGTGACCTTCTTTGTTTCTTATGATGTCTTTACATTTAAAGCTTATTTTGTCTGCTATTAATATAGTGACTCCTGCTTTCTTTTGGTTACAGCTTGCATGGAAGAT
>PVIY010053869.1:0-14479 GCA_004026745.1 Myrmecophaga tridactyla | reverse complement strand
TCATATTTCTAGAGGCAGAAGATAGGATTAGTGAACTGGAGGACGGGATATCTGAAATCCGACAAACAAAAGAAAATACAGGGAAAAGAATGGAAAAATATGAGCACGGACTCAGGGAACTGAATGACAACATGAAGCGCACAAACACACGGGTTGTGGGTATCCCAGAAGGAGAAGAGAAGGGAAAAGGAGGAGAAAAACTAATAGAGGAAATTATCAGGGAAAATTTCCCAACTCTAATGAAAGGCTTAAAGTTACAGATCCAAGAAGCACAGCGTACCCCAAACAGAATATATGCAAACAGACGTACTCCAAGACACTTACTAATCAGAATGTCAAGTATCAAAGAGAAAGTGAGACTCCTGAAAGCAGCAAGAGAAAAGCAATCCATCACATACGAGGGAAGCCCAATGAGACTATGTGTAGATTTCTCAGCAGAAACCATGGAGGTGAGAAGACAGTGGGATGATATATTTAAAAAAGAGAAAAACTGCCAACCAAGAATTCTATATCGAGCAAAAATTTCTCCCTCCTTCAAAAATGAGGGAGAAATTAAAACATTTTCAGACAAAAAAATCACTGAGGGAATCTGTACCCAAGAGAACAGCTCTACAAGAAATACTAAAGGGAGCACTAGAGACAGATACGAAAACAGAAGAGAGAGATGTGGAGAAAAGTGTAGAAAGAAGGAAAATTAGGTATAACATATACAATCCAAAAGGCAAAATGGTAGAAGAAAGTACTACCCATACAGTAATAACACTAAATGTTAATGGATTGAACTCCCCAATCAAAAGACATAGACTGGCAGAATGGATTAAAAAACAGGACCCATCTGTATCCGCTGACTAGAGGAACCACATCTTAGACCCAAGGATAAACATAGGTTGAAAGTGAAAGGTTGGGAAAAGATATTCCATGCAAATAACAATCAGAAAAGAACAGAAGTAGCTATACTAATATCCAACAAATTAGACTTCAAATGTAAAACAGTTAAAAGAGACAAAGGAGGACTTCCGGGCCAAGATGGCGGCTTAACAAGGTGCGCATTTTAGTTCGTCCTCCAAAACAACTACTAAATAACCAGAAACAGTACAGAACAGCTCCTGGGGCCACGTCAGTGACCGGACACTCAGCGTACCCAAGTCTGGACCAGATGGACCAGCTGCGAGTACGCCAGAACCGTGAGTTCCCCAAGGTGCGGCGACCAGTGCCCCTCCCCCACAAGCGGCTTCCCAGAGAGGAAAAGAAAGAGACTTTACCAGCAGCAGGGGCTGAGCACAATCAAACACCAATTGTGAAATTGATTAACAAATTCTGATTACTAAAAATAGGCCGCCAGCTCAGATGAACCTGGTCAAAGCAGAGGTCCCTCATTTTTGCCCTGGCACCCAGGGGACAGGGCTGACAGAAAAAGAAAAAGAAACAAAAACAGAAGGAAACAGAGGTTTTTGTGGCTGTGTTTCTACAAAGGCTTGACTGCCTTTGAATACAGCAGCAGGGCTTCTCGGGCTGCAACTGCCCCAGGCAGAAGTAGAAACAAGCTCGTTTGGGGGCTTGTCTGCAGCCTGTGCCTTCCCCACGGGAGGGGTGAAGCCCAGCTCAGATGGAATCCCACCCTCAACGAATTCAGACACCAGGGCTTAGGAATTTGAAGCCTTTAAAACCAGCCTACAACCTCTCCTGTCTCCACCACACCCCCAGCAGGGAGAGTCTGCCAAAGTTAAAGGTACCACCTCATCTTATGCCGGTGGGACCTGCAGGCAGACAAGCGCCACATACTGGGCAGGATAAGAAAAACAGAGTCCAGAGACTTCACAGCAAAGTCTTTCAACCTGCTGGGTCTCACCCTCAGGGAAAACTGATGCAGGTGACTCTCTCCTCCTGATAGGAGGCCAGTTTCCTCGGGAAAATCCAGCTGGGGTCTATAATACCTAAGTAGATCCTCCTAAGTGTGTGTGGGGGGTAAGGCACCATACAAGCAGGGCAAGAAATAAGAAAACAAGAATTTAAAAATTCTCCTCTGTTAAACAAAACCGAAGCTAGAGGTCCAGATAAAGCTGAACTGAATGTCAAAGAACAGAGAGACAACAAATTGATCCAGCAAGAAAACCCTAGGTAAAAGTGAAAGCAATCTCCAGAATAAACTAATTAAGGTAATTAAATGCCCAGACGCCAGGAAAAAATAACAAATCACACTAGGAAAACTGAAGAGATGGACCAGTCAAAGGAACAAACCAACAATTCAAATGACATACAGGAGCTGAAACAATTAATTCAGAATATACGAACAGACATGGAAAACCTCATCAAAAACCAAATCGATGAATTGAGGGAGGATAGAAAGAAGGCAAGGAATGAACAAAAAGAAGAAATCGAAAGTCTGAAAAAACAAATCACAGAACTTATGGAATGAAAGGCAAGGGAGAAGAGATGAAAAAAACAATGGAAACCTACAATGGTAGATTTCGAGAGACAGAACATAGGATTAGTGAACTAGAGGGTGGAACATCTGAAATCCAGCAAGAAAAAGAAAATATAGGGAAAAAATGGAAAAATATGAACAGGGACTCAGGGAATTGAAAGACAATATGAAGCACATGAATATATGTGTTGTGGGTGTCCCAGAAGGAGGAGAATTGGGAAAAGGAGGAAAAAAACTAATGGAGGAAATTATCACTGAAAATTTCCCAACTCTTATGAAAGACTTAAAATTACAGATCCAAGAAGTGCAGTGTACCCCAAAGAGAACAGATCCAAATAGACGTACTCCAAGACATTTACTAATCAGAATGTCAGAGGTCAAAGAGAAAGAGAGAATCCTGAAAGCTGCAACAGAAAAGCAATCCATCACGTACAAGGGAAGCTCAATAAGACTATGCATAGATTTCTCAGCAGAAACCATGGAGGTAAGAAGAGAGTGGGATGATATATTTAAATTACTAAAAGAGTAAAACTGCCAATCAAGAATTCTATATCCAGCAAAATTGTCCTTCAAAAATGAGGAAGAAATTAAAACATTTTCAGACAAAAAATCACTGAGAGAATTTGTGACCAAGAGACCATCTCTACCTCATTTTTGAGGCATTTACTGCACGGTGCTGAAAATAGAGGGTAATTAATATTTTAAAATTTCAACTTATGGGTGAGACTAAATCAAAAAATGCTTATTTGGTACAAAATTTATATTTTGATTAGTGCATCTCCTAATATAACTTGTGTAGATAGTTGGTTGAACAACAAAAGTAATGGAATCTTGGGTAGGACATGAGATTTTGTTGGTTTGTCCAGAGTGATGCACCGATGAATCCCAGAGTGATTTGATCAGTGAGTTGAAAATTATTTGCAGAGTCCCCTTCGGGGAATGGTGAGAACAGGGGAAAATTCAACCTCCCCAAGTTGTGTTCTTGATATTATCACCAGTAGTGTGGACAACCAAACCTATAGTCTGAGCCCCCAGTCTTGGGGTTTATTCACATGAAACTTAACCCCACAAAGGATAGGTCAAGCCTACTTAAAATTAGTCCTAAGAGTCACCCCCAAGAGAACCTCTTTTGTTGCTCAGATGTGGCCTCTCTCTCCAGCCAACACAACAAGCACACTCACTGCCCTCCCCGTCTACATGGGACATGACTCCCAGGGGTGTGAACCTTCCTGGCAATGTGGGACAGAAATCCCAGAATGAGCTGAGACTCAGCATCAAGCGATTGAGAAAAACTCTAGAATGAGCTGAGACCCAGCATCAAGGAATCCCTTGATGGTTGAGAAAACCTTCTCGACCAAAACGGCGAAGAGTGAAATGAGACAAAGTGTCAATGGCTGAGAGATTCCAAACAGAGTCGAGAGGTTATCCTGGAGGTTATTCTTATGCATTAAGTAGATATCACCTTGTTATCCAAGAGGTAATGGAGAGGCTGGAGGGAACTGCCTGAAAATATAGAGCTGTGTTCCAGTAGCCATGTTTCTTGATGATGATTGTATAATGATACAGCTTTCACAATGTGACTGTGTGATTGTGAAAACCTTGTGTCTGATGCTCCTTTTATCTACCTTGTCAAAAGACAAGTAGAACATATGGAATAAAAATAAATAATAGGGGGAACAAATGCTAAAATAAATTCAGATTGAAATACTAGTGATCAATGAAAGGGAGGGGTAAGGGGTATGGAATGTAAATTTTTTTTCTGCTTTCGTTTTATTTTTCTGTTGTCTTTTTATTTCTTTTTCTGAATTGGTGCAAATGTTCTAAGAAATGATCATGATAATAAATATGCAACAATGTGATAATACTGTGAATTACTGATGATATATGTAGAACGGAAGGAGCATATATTCAGAATGTTTGTGTTTCTTGTTTTTTTTTCAAATTAATAAAAAATTAAAGAGACAAAGGACACTATGTATTAATAAAAGGAACAATTCAACAAGAAATAACAATGATAAATATTTGTGCACAGAGCCCGAATGCTCCAAAATACATGCGGCAAACACTGAAAAGAGAAATAGACATATCTACCATAATATTTAGAGAGTTAAATTCCCCACTCTCATCAATGGACAGAACATCTAGACAGAGGATGAATAAAGAAAGAGAGGATTTGAATAATACAAAAAATGAGTTAGACTTACCAGGCATTTATTCAGCATTACACCCCACAACAGTGAGGTATACCTTTTTCTCAAGTGCTCATGGATCATTCTCAAGGATACACCATATGCTGGGTCACAAAGCAAGTCTCAATAAATTTAAAAAGACTGAAACCATTCAAAACAATTTCTCAGATCATAAAGGAATGAAATTGGAAATCAATAACAGGCAAAGTGCCATAACATTCAAAAATATATGGAGGTTCAACAACACACTCTTAAACAACCAGTGGATCAAGGACCAAATTACAAGAGAAATCAGTAAGTATCTCAAGGCAGATGAAAATGAAATCACAATACATCAAAATCTGTGGGATGCAGCAAAGGCAGTGCTAAGGGGGAAATTTATTGTCCTAAATGCCTATATCAAAAAAGAGCAAAAATCAAGGAATTAACTGTCCACTTGGAAGAACTAGAGAAAGAATAGCAAACTAACTGGAAAGCAAACAAAGGGAAAGAAATATTGAACATGAGAGCAGAAATAAATGAAACTGAGAACATGAAAACAATTGAGAAAATCAACAAAACCAGAAGTTGGTTCTATGAGAAAATCAATAAGATTGATGGGCCCTTAGCCACGTTGACAAAAAGAGAGAGGATGCAAATAAATAAAATCAGAAATGGAAAAGGAGACATAACCACTGATGCCACAGAAATAAAGGAAGTAATGAGAGGATACTATGAACAACTTTATGTTAATAAACTCAACAATGCAGATGAAATGGACAACTTCCTAGAAAGGCATGAACAACCAACATTGACTCGAGAAGAAACAGACAACCTCAACAAACCAATAACAAGTAAAGAAGCTGAATCAGTCATTAAGAAGCTTCCAAAAAAGAAAAGTCCAGGACCTGATGGCTTCACATGTGAATTCTACCAAACATTCAAGAAAGTAGTACCAATCCTGCTCAAACTCTTCAAAAAAAATGAAAAGGAGGGAAAGCTACCTAACTCACTCTACGAAGCCAACATCACCCTCATACCAAAGCCAGACAAAGATATTGCAAAAAAAGAAAACTACAGACCAATCTCTCTTATGAACATAGATGCAAAAATCCTCAACTAAACTCTTCCAAATCGAATCCAACAGCATATTAAAAGAATTATACACCATGACCAAGCAGGAAGGGAACTTCCTCAACATAACAAAGGGAATATATGAAAAACCCACAGCTAACATCATCCTCAAAGGGGAAAAACTGAAAACTTTCCCCCTAAGATCAGGAACAAGAAAAGGATGTCCACTATCACCACTGTTATTCAATATTGTGTTGGAAGTTCTAGACACAGCAATTAGACAAGAAAAAGAAACACAAGGCATCAAAATTGGATAGGAAGAAGTAAAACTCTGTCTGCAGATGATATGACACTATATGTTGAAAACCCCAAAAATTCCACAGCAAAACTACTAGAGCTAATAAATGAGTACAGCCAAGTGGCAGGTTACAAGATCAACACTCAAAACTCTGTAGTGTTTCCATACACTAGAAATGAACAATCTGAGGGGGAAATCATGAAAAAAATTCCATTTACAATTGCAAACAAAAGAATAAAATATTTAGGAATACATTTAACTAAAGAGACAAAAGACCTATAGAAAGAAAACTAAAAGAAATTGTTAAAAGAAATCACAGAAGACCTAAATAAATGGAAGGGCATATTGTGTTCATGGATTGAAAGACTAAATACAGTTAAGACATCAATTTACCTAAATTGATTTACAGATTCAATGCAATAACAATTAAAATCCCCAAAACTACTTTTCAGAAATAGAAAAACCAATAACCGATTTTATCTGGAAAGGCAGGGTGCTCCGAATAGCTAAAAGTATCCTGAGAAAGAAAAACGAGGTTTTCTTAAAGTCAGAGGTCTCATGCTACCTGACTTTAAGGAGTATTACGAAGCTACAGTGGTCAAAACAGCATGGTACTTGCATAAAGACAGATATACTGACCAATGAAATCAAATGGAGTGTTCAGATATAGACCCTTTCATCTATGGACAATTGATCTTTGATAAGGCAGTCAAGCCAACTCACCTGGGACAGAACAGTCTCTTCAATAAATGGTGCCTAGAGAACTGGATATCCACATGCAAAAGAATGAAAGAGGATCCATATCTCACACCCTATACAAAAGTTAACTCAAAATGGATCAAAGACCTAAACATTAGATCTAAGACCATAAAACTGCTAGAAGAAAATGTAGGGAAATCTCTTATAAATCTTATAATAGGAGGTGGTTTCCTAGACCTTACACCCAAACCACGAGCATTGAAGAAAGAAAGAAAGAAATGGGAAGTCCTCAAAATTAAATACTTTTGTGCATCAAAGAACTTCCTCAAGAAAGTAAAAAGACAGCCTACACAATGGGAGACAATATTTGGAAACAGTATATCAGATAAAGGTTTAGTATCCAGAATATATAAAGGGATTGTTCAACTCAACAACAAAACCCAACTTCAACAGACAACCCAATTACAAAATGGGCAAAAGACTTGAACAGACATTTCTCCAAAGAGGAAATACAAATGGCCAAAGAGCACATGAAAATATGCTCAACTTCCCTGGCTATTAGGGAAATGCAAATCAAAACCACAATGAGATATCATCTCACACCCACCAGAATGGCCATTATCAATAAAACAGAAAACTACAAGTGCTGGAGAGGATCTGGAGAAAGAGGCACACTTATGCACTGTTGATGGGAATGTCAAATGGTACAGCCACTGTGGAAGGCAGTTTGGCAGGTCCTCAGGAAGCTAAGTATAGAATTGCCACATGATCCGACAATACTATTGCTAGGTATCTATTCAGAGGACATGAAAGCAAAGACATAAATGGACATTTGCACACCAATGTTTATAGCAGCATTATTTACAACTGCCAAGAGATGGAAACAGCCAAAATGTCCATCAACACACGAGTGGCTGAACAAGCTGTGGTATATATATACGATGGAATATTATGCAGCTGTAAGACAGAATAAAGTTATGACGTATGTAACGACATGGATGGACCTTAAGGACATTATACTAAGTGAGATTAGCCAGAAACAAAAGGACAAATACAGTATGGTCTCACTGATATGAACTAACATTAATGAATAAACCTGGATAATTTCAGTTAAGAACAGAGGTCATCAGGAGATAGAAATAGGGTAGATATTGGGTAATTGGAACTGAAGGGATACAGATTGTACAATGAGACTGATTGTAAAAATTCAGAAATGAATAGAACAATACTACCTAACTGTAATAATGTAAGAACACTGAATGAAGCTGAATGTGAGAATGATAGAGGGAGGAGGCCTAGGGGCAAAAATGAAATCAGAAGGAAAGATAGACAATAAAGACTGAGATGGTATAATCTAGGAATGCCTGAGTGTATAATGATAGTGACTAAATGTACAAATTTAAAAATGCTTTGCATGAGAAAGAACAAAGGAATGTCAATAATGCAGGGTGTTGAAAATAGATGGAATTAATATTTTAAAACTTTAACTTATGTGTGAGACTAAAGCAAAAAATATTTATTTGGTACAAAATTCTTATTTTGACAGTGCATTTCCTAATATAACTTATGTGGACAGCTTAATTGAACACTATAAGTACATGGAACCTTGAGTAGGGCAAGAGATTTTGTAGGTTTGTCCAGAGTGATGCCTTGATAAATCCCAGAAGGATTTGAACAGTGAATAAAAATGTATATGCAAAGTCCCCTTGAGGGGTATGGTGAGAAAAGGGGAAAATTCAACTTCCCCAACTGGAGAATTCTTGATATTCTCACAAGCAGTGGGGACAACCAAAGCAATAGGCTGAACCCCCAATCTTGGGGTTTGTTCATATGAAACGTATTCCCGCAAAGGATAAGCTAAGCCTACTTAAAATTAGTCCTAAGAGTCAACCCCAAGAGAACCTCTTTTGTTGCTCAGATATGGCCTCTCTCTCTCTCAGCAACATGACAAGCAAACTTACTGCCCTCTCCCTCTCTAGCTCTCGCAATGTGACTGTGTGATTGTGAAAACCTTGAGTCTGATGCTTCTTTTATCTACCTTATGGGGAGATGAGTAAAACATATGGATTAAAAATAAAGACATAATAGGGGGAACAAATGTTAAAATAAATTTAGTAGACTGGGATGCTAATGATCCATGCAAGGGAGGGGTAAGGGGTATGGTATGTATGAATTTTTTGTGTTTTCTTTTTACGTCTTTTTCTGAATTGATGCAAGTGTTCTAAGAAATGATCATGACGATGAATAAACAACTATGTGATAAAAAATAATGGTATAATTATAGAAATGTGCTTTCATTACTTGTAACAAATATACCACACCAATATAAGGTGTTATTAATAGGGTGGTATATGGGAATCCTATTTTATACATGATTGTTCTATAAACCTACATCTTCTCTAATAAGAAAATAAATAATAATGCTCTGCAAACATAATAATAAATAATAAAATACCCAAATTCACACAATGAATAGTTTTCTATGGTATTTTTAATTGCATGATTCCAAAAAGCTCGGCATTGAATATCAAGAGTGAAGGGCAATGGGAATGTCCTGCCATGGGTGCATAATCAATACAAAATTTAAAAGCAGTAATAAAACTGACTAAATATTTTTCTCCTTTTTTGTTATCACCATGTTCTGGCAATTCAAAACCACAGTAGTGATAAAATACTCCCTGCTGGGTCAACCAATCCTAGAGTCCTGACTTTCTTGGTATGCCACTGCAGATAATAATAGAAGAGCAGGTATTTTCTTTAATCCATAAATAATATAATTCTATTTTTATGATCTGGAACCAGGAATCATATACTCTTATAAACCAATATTTGGTGGCATTTATCAGACAATTATCCCCCAGACATAAAGACTGGATATTGGCATCATAATGCAATTCATCGATAAATTACAATTAATAAATCAGTATAAATCGGTAACTCATAGGTGTTCTTATTAAGTAACTAAGGGTTTTATAATATCTGTCATTCCCGTTAAACTGTAAGATTCACGAGGGCAGGGAAAATGTCTAAACTACTCAATGATAAAATCTAGTTCCTGACACATGGTATATATTCAATAAATTTTTCTTGAAAGCTTGAGTAACTTTCTAATGAAAGTGTTAGCAATATCTTCTTTTCTTTTAATCCTATAGCAATCATAATGTCACATTCTATTATTCTAATATTGAGAGAACTTCTGGGTAACATTTTTAGTTCATGTACTATGACATAGTAGATATTCAAACTTCAAATTAATAATAGTGATGTCAATAAAAGTAAACACTAATATTTCTTGAGAACTTATTAGGCTCTAAACAGCTTTCTATGCACTAGATCTGCCTAAGATCATTGAATCTTCACATCCATATGTGGTAGGTACTATTATTATCACCATTTTACAGGAAATAATTCCTTGTTACAAATGATCCTCTTAACCGGTAAGGAGTTAGGGCAATAGAATAGAACAATGTGTTGTACAAAGGTAAAAAGTGTGGTATGTGCATTAAGAATAAATAAAAAGTCTACTGAGTTCCTATTTATCAGCAATAAGCAACTGGAATTTGAATTTCAAAAAACAATAGAACTTGGGGCGGCCAATGGTGGCTCAGTGGCAGAGTTCTCACCTGCCATGCTGGAGACCCAGGTTCAATTCCCAGTGCCTGCCCACACACACACACAAAAAAAATAAAATAATAATAATAATAAAATTTGGAATGCAAGGGTAGTTCAATAGAAGTCTCACCTGCCATGAGAGAGACCCGGGTTAAATTTAATTTCACCCCCGCCCCACCAATAAAAAATTCAACAAATGGTGCTGCAATAACAGGACAGTCACATGGAAAGAGAATGAAATGTGACCCTCACCATTCAGCATACAAAAAAAAATACAATTTATAATACCACCCAAAAAAATTGAAGTACTTAGGAAAAAGTCTAAAAAAATAACAGTCTATCTTCATCATTCATAAACGCCATATTTCTGAAACTGTCTAGGGTACCAGTGTGAAGTTATTATGTACCCCCAGAAAAGACATGTCCTTTAATCCTCATTCAATATTTCTGGGTGGAATCGTTCTGATTGTTTCCACGGACATATGACCCACTCAACTGCGGGTGGTAACTTTTGATTAAAACGTTTCCAGGGGGCGGGCCACAGTACTCAGCAGGCAAGAATGCTTGCCTGCCATGCCAGAGGACCCGGGTTCGATTCCCGGTGCCTGCCCATGTAAAAAAAAACATTTCCAGGGTGATATGTCTTTACCCATTCAAGGTGGGGTTGCTTATAAAGGAGTCCTTTAAGAGGGAATCATTTTGGAAAAAGCTTTAGAACCACCAGAACCAACAGAGCCCATGCAGCCAGAGACCTCTGGAGCAGAAGGAAAATGCTCCCTGGAAGCCTTATGAAATGAGGAAAGAAAGCTAGCAGATGTTGCCATGTGCCCTCCTAGCTGAGAATGAAACCCTGAACTTCAATGGCCCTTTCTTTGGAGTTAAGGTATCTTTCCCTAGATGCCTTAATTTGGACATTTTCATGGTCTTAGAACTGTAAACTTGCAACTCAATAAATTCCACTTTTTAAAAGCTGTTCCATTTCTGGTATATAACATTCTGGCAGCTTTAGCAATTCTAGAACATCTACTATATAAAATTTATAGCATAACCCCAAAATCAATACCTGCAGAGATTTTACCATCATTCATGGAAATGAAGAGCTCTGCAAAAATATCAGAGTAACCCAATGTGCACATTCCCAGTTGAAAGCAAATAAAGCCATCTTCTTCTTTCAGCTCTCATACTGTAAACAAGTACCCTTTAACACAATATGTTTAATGCCATAATTTTACATTTTTATGCTTTTTTATGGTTATTTTCTTCAAAATGGGCCTCAAGAATAGTGCTCAAGTGTTGTCTAGTGTACCTAAGCACAAGAAAGCACTAATATGCTTTATCAAGAAAATACATGTGCAAGATAACCTTTGTTCAGGTATGAACTATAGTGCTGTTAGTCATATGTTAACTGTTAATGATCAACAATATATTTTAAATAAGCTGTCTTTAAACAGAAACACACATAAAAGAATATCAGATTTTAAATGGTTAATGAAAATTTTATGGTCAGAGGCTCATAGGAACTTACTCCTGTATTTCCCCTAGGAGCAAAAGTTCAGTATTTGCTAATTCGGTGTTCGTGGTGGCTTTATAAAAAATAACTACCATAAACAATAAACTGCATAATATGTTAATATTCTCTCATCAACAGTAACAAATGTACCATTCCAATGCTGGGGATCAATCATGGGGGGGGTGGAAGGGGATAAGGTGTAAAGGCTAATCTGGGTTTTCTCTTTTTCTCTTTTTTTTTTCCTTTCTTCCTGGAGTAATAAAAATGTTCAAAAATTGATTGAGGTGTTGAACGCACGACTATGTGATGATACAATGACCCACTTTGGATGGAATTTGTATGAAATGTGAATATATATCAATAAGTTTACATTAAGAGAAAACAAAAATGAATTAAATGTATGTACAAGATCATTATTCAGAAACTTACAAAATATTGGGCCCAAAGAGAATTTCCATTGACTTTTTTTCCTGAGATGGGTTAAATTTTTCTTTTTCTTTGCATATATCATAATTTCTGGTTAACTATATACATTAGATGATATCTTACAGCAACTCTGGATTTTGATTCTGTGTGCTCCCCACCCCACCTCCATGGATTGTTGTTGCTGTTGGCTGTTTGCCTTATTTCTTTAATAATTTCTCTGCACTAAATCTGTGGAATCTATCTACCCCACAGTGTACAACTGCTTATGTCTCTGGTCAGTTTTTTTCTTTTGCCTTTTGAGTTTCAATCCTGACTC
The DNA here is from genome assembly GCA_004026745.1 of Myrmecophaga tridactyla. Classification (NCBI taxonomy): domain Eukaryota; kingdom Metazoa; phylum Chordata; class Mammalia; order Pilosa; family Myrmecophagidae; genus Myrmecophaga; species Myrmecophaga tridactyla. Next base: position 1,951 of record PVIY010053869.1, on the reverse strand, counting down.
CCTAGATTTGATTTCTGTTGTCTGCACAGTTCAGTGGTCAGCCAATGACTGGTAAAGATTGTGCTCAATCACTTCAAACAAGTAAAGCTTATACCCTCTGTTGATGGATCAACAGATGGGTTAAGAAACACAAAATTCAGGCAGTTTTCAAATCTGGTCCAGGTTTTACTTTTCACCAGGCCCTCAACAATCTCCTATACATGTGTGCAGTCAGGGACATTTAGACTGCTCAAAGGCCTTTAACGGGTGTCTTATTTCCCAGAACACGCTCATAAATTTGTTTAGTCTGCCAGCAGGTGGCATACCACAACCAGGACCAAAACTCAAGGCCAGGTGAGTCAATGACCTATTCTGTTTCTTGCTCTGGCACCATGATCATGACTGTTGCTGACAATGAAAATGGACATGAGAATAAACGGAACACAGAGCAGCCCCAAAAGAGGACACTACAGACTCCCAGTGTTCTTACCCTAGGCTGAATAGACTTTCATGAATAAACACCTCTCAATTTGTTACATGCCTTTCACCGGTTTTCAGAAAGATCTGACAGTTGTTTATTTTGACAGTCTTACTCAGTTTTAGAGTTGCTTCTTGGGAAAAGGATTAACCAATATCCCACTCACCTATAAGTCATTCTTCATACTTTTTAATCTGTTTTCAATTCTCAGAATGGATCATTTTTACTAATCTATCATCAAATTCATTGACACTTCTATCTCTGCTCTTAAATATAAACAATGATTAATCAGAACTTGTATTTCTTAATACTAGGATTTCAAATCCATTCATCATAAATATATTTGTCTTTTCGTAATTGAGCACCGTCTTAATACCTTTAATATTCTAGTCTGCTAACGGATTGATTGCCTATCCCTGGGTATGAGTCACATTTTCCTGTTTCTTCATTCATCTAGTATTACAGATAGGATATTGGACAATGAAAAAGACACAGTGAACACCCTGTATTCTGGTACGATCTACCAAAGAGAGCTGATGTTTTTGTTGCAGTAGATAAGTACCTTACATGATATTAAATTCTAAAATATCTACCCTATAGTGGGAAGTAGTAGAAATCTATTTTCTATTTTTTTAGCCCTAACTGGGATACCTGGAGTCTAGACCACACCTGGGTGATTCAGACAGAGGTATAAAGAGTATTTTGCAAAATTCAGGGTTCCCATCCTGTAACTCTCTCCTAGGTAGGATATCCAATCCCCTCATTTTATACCTACTGTGGTCTCCTAAAATTTTTTCCTCTGAGACCTCATGCAGCAGGAATGTGGATTTCTATCTTGATTTTACTGCAACAGGTGGCACAAAGTAAGGCCTACCCTGAGGCAAAAAAGGCTTCACAATGTGAAATTCAGTCACTGGTATTTTCTTCTTCCATGTGTTGACTCCCCTTTACTTGGTATCTGCTATTTGTCCCTGTCTACTTCCTTCACATATTTTCTTTTTGTAAGCTGGCAAGAATTTATAATTAGTGTCTGTGGCTCACTCCAATTGGGGCTACTCCACCATTACCAGAAGCATAATTTCCCAACAACTGAACACAAGAATATGATGATACACTTCATTGCAAAATAATTTTGAATTAATATTTATTGCTAGTTAGGTTTCTCTCACTGTGGTGGGGTATGGGTTACAAATTCTGAAAATACATCTGTATATGAGAATTAAACAAATGAGCAAATAAACTGAAGATTTCTTTTGGTTGGAGAAAAGAATTAGAAATATAAAAAGGGGAAGAACAGAATGATACCTCTGGTGTTGACTTTTCTGTATCAGTATCATCCATGAAGAACACATACAATGACTTTCTTACATATAATGAAAGTGCCTGAAAAAAAAACACTCCAGTGGCAATGAGCACATCATGAACCCAGAACTTGGTTTCTCGATACCATAACGCATTAAAAGGCATTAGAGGTTGGGAAAGTAAAAGTGCAAA
>PVIY010053868.1:0-14512 GCA_004026745.1 Myrmecophaga tridactyla | reverse complement strand
AGAGAGAGAGAGAGAGAGAGAGAGAGAGAGAGAGAGAGAGAGAGAGAGAGAGAGAGAGAGAGAGAGAGAGAGAGAGAGAGAGAGAGAGAGAGAGAGAAAGCCAAAGGAGGGGATGATTTGAGGAGTAAGTAAAAATGAGTGTTTTCAGACACAGTTTAACATGGTAAGAGGTCATGCAAATACATGTGCTCAGCCAAGAGCTGGAAACTTCAGGCTGGGGCTATGCAAGTAGGCAGGACCAGATTTAAGGTCATTTGATCTGAGATGAAGTTTTGTAGCCTAATGAATGACATCTCCAAGAGTGAGTGTAAGGAGAATGGAGCAGAGCCTACATAAAGCAAGTATTGTGAGGAATGTACATGTTGACTGATTGGGTTGAAGAAAAAAATAACAAGAGAGATAGAGCTCACCTCAATCTTGGGGTTTGTTCATATGAAACTTATCCCTGCAAAGGATAGGCTAAGCCTACTTAAATTAGGCCTAAGAGTCACCCCCAAGAGAACCTCTTCTGTTACTCAGATGTGGCCTCTCTCTCTCAGCCAACACAACAAGCAAATTCACTGCCCTCCCCCTGTCTACATGGGACATGACTCCCAGGGCTGTGGACCTTCCTGGCAATGTGGGACAGAAATCCTAGAATGAGCGGGGGCTTAGCACCAAGGGATTGAGAAAACCTTCTCCACCAAAAGGGGGAAGAGCATAATGAGACAAAATAAATTGTCAATGACTGAGTGATTTCAAACAGAGTCGAGAGGTTATCATGCATGTTATTTTTTATGCATTACATGAACATCACCTTCTTAGTTAAAGTTTAATGGAGAGGCTGGAGGGAAGTGCCTGAAAATGTAGAATTGTGTTCCAGGAGCCATGCTTCTTGAAGATGATTGTATAATGGCATAGCTTTCTCAGTGTGATTGTGTGATTATGCAAACCTTGTGTCTGATGCTCCTTTTATCTACCTTATGGACAGATGAGCAAAACATATGGATTAAAAATAAATAAATAATAGGGGGAACAAATTTATAATAAATTTAGTAGATTGAAATGCTAGTGATCAATGAAAGGGAGAGGTAAGGGGTATAGTATGTATGAATTTTTTTCTTTTTCTGAATTGATGCAAATGTCCTAAGAAATGACCATGATGATGAATATACAATTATGTGATGATATTGTGAGTTATTGATTATATATTAAGAATGGAATGATCATATGGTAAGAATGTTCATGTTTGTATATTGTTATGTTTAAAATTAATTAATTAATTTTTTTAAAAGATATAGAGCTCAAACACTCAGAGAGGTATGATAAATAAGGCCCTGAATTTAGCATTTACAGTTTCTAACAACCCACACTGAGTATAGCTTCTAATACCCACCACTCCAGCCCTGCTACCTGCTCTCTGCTCTCACTCACACTTTAGCAGATCTCAACTCCAAGTTCACGCTTGGATGCCACAGTAGTTGAGCACACCAGCCTCCCCAAACCATTTCTTGATGAGCAGACAATCTTAAAAAAGTTCATGCTTGCTGTACAAATGCAACTTACAAGAAAAATGCCCTGGATACCATCCTTTCAATCAGATTGCTGCTTCCACTGGCCTAACACATGGCAAATCTGTAGCTGCCGCTGGAGCACAATGAAATGGAACCTTAGCTAAGTAGGCCCAAGGGGCTGTAAGAAGAAGGAGTAATCCCTCTCCAGTAGTGATCTATGCACTTTGCAGTTGACAGAGGTAAGACAGGCTTATTGACCATTTTTCCTCAGAGACTCCTAAGATCAACTTGCCCAAGTATATACATGTCTTTTAATTGAACGCCTATTAGTTTAATAGTCTCCTTTGGACCAGGGGTCATCTGTGGTCCCTTCTTACTAACTTCCTAGATGAGTCAATTCTTTTGCTTGCCCCTTACTTCCTCTACTTAGAAAGGATAACACTCATGACAGAGGTCACTTAAAAATGAGTTTACATTTGATCATACAAGGGAAGTGACCAAGAGGCAAGGGAGGTGATGGTGGTGGTAGATTTGATCAGATTGTGGTCTCCCCCCTCCCCCTGAAGGCAGGAATAAAAATTATGAAGACTCCTCAAGGTCCCTTACAGTCTGATGGTTCTTCATGACAGGTGATCAATCCTTAGAAAGCCCTCTTAGTAATTAGAAAGTTAATAAATCAAATTGACAGTATTAATCAATATATAAAGCCATAGCACTGACCTCATATTTGAAACAAGGAAAGCTTCGGCAGCAAATCTTTTATAGTATTTTGAAGCTCTATTACAAACTACAACAATAGTTCACAGTCTTGTCAGGCTACAATCAATTATTTCTTAGGTTTAACTAGTATGATTCCCAGGATAGCACAATGTCAACCTGTAATCAGGGAGTTTCAATAGCTAATCAGAGGTTATAATTTAAGAAAATCAGGGCAAGTCCTGCTCTTGACAAGAAATGATACTTTGCTTTTAAATTTTATAGAGGTGATAAAAATAATTTAGAGAAGTTTTTAGCACCTCTTTCTAAAGGAGCTCAAAGCACTCAGCAAATATCAACTTATTATTCCTAAGAACACTTTCAGGCGAAGTAGAGGAGAAAGCAATTATTGGGTCATATAGTTTATAGATTCAGCAGAGGAAATGCTATATGCAGAGTTCTTTTACTTTTTAAAAATAGCTCATTTTATTCAAGTCCTTGCAAGCACTTTGAAAATAATCATTAAGCTACAAACACTACACTGGGAATCCTAGTGACAGAAGCCTCAGACTTGGGGTCAAGTTGTGCTGGTTCTAGTTTTGACAAGTCCAGTGGCACCTTGGATAAATCATTTTTCCTTTCTGTAAAATAAGGGCATTCCCTAGAACAGGGTTTCCCAACTGGGCTCTAGTCACATGGGGACTGGATAATTCTTTGGTTTGGGGGCTGTCCTGTGCACTTTAGAATGTTTAGCAGCATCCCTAGCCTCTACCCATTAGATGTCAGTAGCACCTGGCCCCACCCATCAGGTATGACAATCAAAAATTGTCTCCAGGTCTCCCCATCATCAAATTTCCCCTGTGGGCAGGGAGCAAAAATACCTCTGGTTAAGAACAACTGCTTTAGGAGATCTCAGGTCCCTTCCTGACCCACCACCTCATCATTTTCTCTTCTATTGCCAGATTGCACAGTGGAGGGCTGTGATCAGTGGTACACACACACAAACCTTCCGCCAGAGCCCCTAGAACAACACAAGCCTGCACTTTGTCACAGCCAACACCCAGCTACATGGTACCTTTCACTGCGGGTATCTGGGCTCTCCTGCTCTCCCTCTTGCTCAGTACTCTGTTCATACCAATGGCTGGCTCTCTACCTTCTTTACTTTATTGGTGTGGCCAAGGCCACAACTGATTTGGCTTCCTGAACTTTGGACCTTTGGGATACAGCTTCCATTTGCTCTCTAGCGCCTTACTTTGGATGACTCAAGAAAAGTTTTCAGTCCAAAGAATCTTCTGTGACATCCCAACCCAAAATTTTAAATTTATAGAAAATTTTATGTCAGGAAAATATAGTATATTAAAAATAATAAAAATGAGTGAATTTGTAGTGACAGAATGTAATTTCGAGGTTACCAGAGGATGGGGTAGGGGGGACAAGGGAGTTGTTGCTTGGCAGGTACAGAGTATTTATAGTTTTAGAAATGTTTAAATAAAATCAATTTTTTAAAATATGCTATGTTAGTGAATGAGAAGAGTAATCAATTGAATGTCTCCCGAAACTAATACATAAATGTCATTTATTTCCCATTAGAATATCAGCATCACTGTTTTTTTTAATTGTATACAGTGATCTTTATATCCATGTGGTAGAATAAATACCAACAAGTAGACATGAAAAGGAAAGGAGTAATAGGAGTCTTGCATTATCAAACAGCAGATCAAATCAATATGATTATCAGCATGACAGCTGGCAAGTTAGACCATTGGAGCAAAAGAGAATCCATAGGGTATCCTAGTAACTATGACTATTAAGGTGGTAATTCAACTCAGGAAAATTATGATTTATTTCATAAATGGTGCAGACTCAACTGATCATCCCTCAGGGGGAGAACAACTTGTCAAAATGTGATACACAAGTAAGATTTGCAAATATTTGAAATGTAGATGGCAAAGGATTAATAACTATATTTTATACAAAAGAGACAAAAATTGAACTCTTGCAAAAACATGAATTCAAACAGGCAATCCAGAGAAAATCCAAATGTCCAATAAATGTGGTCAAAGCTGTTCAAAAACAACTGGTTGTTAACAAAATATCAATCAAAGCATCAGTGGAACCAGCAAAACTTAAAAATCAATAATGCCTATTTTGGATGAGGTATGAGGAAAAGGATGCCCTCAGTTATATTTAGAAATGTGCATTATTACAGTTTTTTGGGGAAAGCAACTGGAAAATGGCTCTACAATTGTAAAACATTTTTGAACTGGAAATCTTACTCCTAGGGAATCTATCCTACAAAAAGAAATGCTGGAGTATACAAAAGGTTGTTTACTGCTATGTTGTTAATAATGGCAAAAATGGAACAATCACTGCCCATTGACAGTGGAATAATAGAATAATTTATTGTATTGCCACATTGGGCAATAATACTAGGCAGTCATTAGGATGAAAAAATGTAAATTTTCAATATTTTGTTTCCCTTTTGTGGAGAATTTGAGATAAAAAAAGAAAAATGGAAATATGGAAAGCAATTGAAATAGAGGAAAACTAGACACAATATAGTGTTTTTAAAAGGTATTTTACCATTTGTATAATAAATCATTTATTCATTTTTTTAGCAGTTATTGAACCAAACATTGTATCAGGCACAGGTTTAAAAATAAAATTGGAAAACAAAAATATATAAGAGTTTTGGCTTTGAAAGAGTATATAGTAAGGAAAGAGGCTATGATATACATTGGAGCTGAGAAGAGGTAAAAGTTGGGAGATTGCAGAATTCCCATTGCAATCAAGCAATACGGTGGGTGTAATCAATTTCTAAATGGCCCAGTGGCATGTGGGTACTTAAGATTGATAACTGGGCATTTAAGTATTTTGTTTAATGAACTAATTCTGCCAAATTCGTCCTTCTCACCTAGAACTTCATTATCTAGTTGTCTACACACACTTTCCTCTACTCTACCAAGTCTTGAAGGAAACAACTGGCCGTGAGAAGAGTAAGGAAAGTCAGGAAGATGTGAACATACACACAGAAGATCAAGAAGGTAGGGGTGGGTGGGTGTGTGTGTGTGTGTGTGTGTGTTGAGATGTTATATGAATATGTATGAGTCATTATGGGAGCTACTTGTGTGAGACAGGAGTGCGTGTGTGTGCAAAAGAAATGTGTATGTATGAGTTTGTCAGTGTGTGTGTACGAGTGCATTTGAGTGTGTGCGTGTGTGCTGGGGTTGTGATGGTGATGAAACTTGAAAGTTAGGCTAGGGCCAGACTGTGAGAAGCTGTTACCTTTCACCTCCTATCTTTTGTAATGATAAAATCACTGAATTTTGTTGATTCAAACTATAGCAAAGTATTACCTGTAAGTTGTTTTGTTTCTCTGTCAGGTAACAATTATGCATGCATTATTCAGTGTGCACTGAATGTTTTAATACCTGTTTCAAGCAAATTTACTAGACTTTAAGGAATCTTGTATTTCTTAGTCTATGCTCAATGCTGTGGTGCCAGCAAAATGTGAGAACAGAAGAAACCACACTCCTCTGTTCTCTCAGCTCTAAAATGAGAATATTAATGCTATTTCCTGGAAGTCTTGTGAGGATAAGGCAAAATAAATGCTGAACACTTGCCCTTAGGACCTGGTATGCTGCTTACATGCAATATGTGATAGCTATTATTCATGTCCTTCTAAAGCAAAGTTACAGTCGGGCCCTTCACCTGGCACAGTCAGAACTGGTAGTGAATCAATGAAGTCCATTAAAGCAGGAAATCATAAAAATGATGCATACAGGCATCAACTATTTTATTTCACCTAAAACACATAATGTTGTTTTATTTGAAAAACTGTTGATATCAGATCAGTAACTTCTCTTTGAATTTGTCCTCTGATTGGAATTTTAGATCAACTGGATTACAGGAACCACTCCCTTGATATTTCCAGTTGCTGTTTCTTTAAAGTGAACAGAAATTAAAAATAACTGACAGAGCATTCTCAGCATAGAATCTATCTAGATTTTTATGACATGGAGTGAATTGTCTGCAGTCAATTGTACAGCTTTTATTTCCAGGCCAGTTTGCCTTACGGAGATTTTCAGAAGTTCTCAAATTTACGTTTCATAGTATCAGAGGGGGAAAAAAAACTTTCCATAGAAATAGTTTATTGGCTTTCAAAAACTGTAAATTACAAAATAAGTTATACTTTTTGTAAACAGGTTGGTGTTGGAATGTTTGGGAATTAACACAACGGACTCTGGAAGTTGTCACTCAGCTGACTCCATTGGTAAAAGCAGCCAGGATTAGACCTCCCAGAGTGTTCTACGAGCTGTGAGCACTCACAGTGGGGTGGTCAGTGTGCTTTCAGGCTTAGGATTCAACTTGGGATCCCCCAACCAGCAGAATCCAGCCTCAAGGTTGCTCGTTAGAATTCTAGATTCTGGAGCCCTATGCCAGGTCTGTAAAATCCCAAGTATAAAGGACTCCCTAGGGATTTATTTGCATACATATTAGAGAAGTTTCTCAGACTTTTAGTAGTGAGACTTTAGAATGGTTTTCCAAGAAGGCTGCACCTTAGAATCCCCTTGTGCGTGTGTTTGGTGGAGGTGGGGGTGGGCTTTTTAAAGTCCTTGGAGATTCCATTACAGATTATCACTTACTTGAATATCTCTGGTGCTGGAACTTGGCACACATTTCTTGTTTATTTTTTTTTTTTTTATAAGCGCAACAGGCAATTCCATTTTATAGCAGAGGCTAATTTGACCAATGGTTCTCCAACTTGAAGTGCATAAGAGTCACCTGGAGGGCTTGTCAAGGACAGATCGCTAGGCTCCAGCCCCAGAGTTTCAGAGTTGGCAAATCTGGGGTGGAGCCTGAGAATTTGTAGTTCTAATAGATTTCCAGGTGATGGTGGCAATGCTGGTTCAATGAGCACAATTTAAGGGCCACTGGCTTAGCTGGCAAGAGCTCACTTATTCTGGTGAGTTTGTGTTAATATAAGTGACCTGACTCAGTGGGGTTATTTATGAGAGCTTCAGCTATTGTATGCTTTTGAAGTATAGTCTTCTCCAGGAAGATACATTGATATAACAGCTTTAGAAGAGGGTATTTCATGGGGGTGGGGGGGAGGGAAAGGAGCACAGATATGTGGAATAAGTTTTGTGTGTGTGAATGAAAATACAGTTTCGCTAATTGGTCTCATTTGCGGCACTGTCAGCCTTAACATTTTCTTCCTCCTTTGAAGCTTTATTCTTACCTATAATACTTTCTGAAAAGTTAAACTTTGTTCAATTTAAGTCCTCCATATTTTTACCGAGTTGGCATATTTCTAAGTACAGACGTATTCTTTCATGCTGTAGACAGTGTGGAACCCTAAAGGAAGAAAGAAGTGGCTGGAGTGTAGGTTTGCATTGTTCAAAGGACTTAGACCAGATTGCCCAAAGTCTGTGCTGGGTCTCAGGCTGCATTTGTGTATCACTACTTGAGTGATTTCTCAAGCATGTGTCTTGTTTTATAACTCTGCAAACTTAGTCTACAACACACTTTGCACATGTTTCTTTGAAGCCTGACTCTAAGAGATTTGTGGTGACATGAATTGGCTAGGAAATATGCACTCTCTGATTTTCAGCAGAATTTCAAATAAATGTAGCAATGCAGTGTAAGCACAACATATTATAGAAAGACTTCTGGTTTACCATGAACTAATCCCACTTTACAGGTGGGGAAATCAAGTCACTGCAAGGCTTTATTCTGGATCTCACATGGATGTGTAGAGTAATCACTCAGTAATTTTGCTTTCCTTGTCAAAACCAGGCATTTAGTAGTAAATTACTAGTGAAATCAGCCTTGCAGTATTTACTATAAAACAATAAGGCAAGCCCCAGGAAAAATGAAAATAATCAAGCAGGAGATAAGAACAAGTATTTTCTTGACTAATGGTTGGAGAGCTGATCATTGGTAGCTGATGGTCATATACTTGAACCCACACTGTTGGCTCTGCCCATGAACCATGTGGCATGTCTCAATGTCATGCAGCATGAGTGAAGGAATCCAAGGGATAGAAATGCCTTCTCAGTGCTATTGATAGCAGCTCCTCTGAGTTGGGCAAGAACAAGACTGACAGTGCTAATAAAATGAGGGAAGAACAGGCTCTCTTTGCAGCCATTTCTCACAGCTCAGGGCAAAGTGGGTAAGGAGCTGTGAGGTAAGGAAGGCAACGAATGATTTTCTTGAAACAAACAGACAAAAATTCCCAGTAACTGACAGGCTTGGCAGAGCCATAGCCTGAAAGTATAGAAAGTCTGTGTGGGATGCTGGAGTGTCAGAAAAATATCCCATGGGTAGGCAGGAATCCCTGAGGGACAGCCTGCCACACTGTTGTACTTCTTTGAGGAGCAGATAATAGAAGGTCTTGACATGTTGAACAGAATCTCCTTAGGAGAGGAGCAACCCTGAGAGTCAGAACATCATAACTTCAGAAGCCTCTCACTCTGCAGAAAGTTCTCTAGCTGTCCATATTCTGCCTGTTGGGTAACTTCCCTTCAACCTCCAGAGAAACAGAGAGAGAGAGATTTGAATTTGTCTTTCTTACTAAAGATTTGTCTTTCTTACTAAGCTATAGCTGTTGATGGATTTAACAAGGGAGAGAAAGAGATATCCAGTGAGAAAGCCCCAGAAAAATAACAATTGCCATATTATTTTCCTAGGGTTTCAAAATTAGTTATCAGTGCCTTATAATTCCTACTTTTCCTTGCCACCAAAGACCTGATTATCTATTCTATTCTCTGGGATCTGATCTGCTTCTGTCCTATGAGTCCATCCTACATCAAAAGGAATTAGCAAGGAGTTTTCCTGGCAGTGAGGATACTTAGAATAAAAATATCTCCACAGTGCAATAATCAAGTCTTCTGTCTGGACTCCAAACAAAGCCCTGGACTACTCACATGAATGTTTGGTCTTTCAACTGTTACTACATAAATGAAGTCTGGCTTGCACCCCTGAGTTTGTGCTCCTGAGATTGCTTGCCCAGTTATTAAGCTCACTGCCTTCATATCCCCCAACGTGCTTTACCTGCCTACCCATCCTTCCCCTGTTGACTTTTCCAGAACTGTGGTTCCATACTCCCCTCTAATCAGGTCACAGAATACTTTCTTAATTCCAACCTGGCCCCTGATTCTGGCTTTATAGATAGACTTCCTGAGATTAGGGTAGCTATGCTCTCTATTGCATGAATTCTTTAAGCTAACTGTTTGGGTTCAAATCCCAGCTCTGCCACTTACCTTTTGGGAAACCCTGAACAGGCTTGGTTGCCTTGTCATGTCTCAATTTATTCAACTGTCAAATGGGGCTTATGTTATAATGTACCACACAGTATTAGGATAAAGGTTAGATGGTTAGCATCAATAAAGGGTTCACTTTATGTGCGACAGCACGCAACAAGCCCTATGTAAATTATAAATACATCTGAGTCCCTTCTCAGGTGTTGATCCCCTACACTCCCTATCTCATGCTACATTTCCATGCTTATTTTTAATTCTCTTCATTTTATAGTCTTCCACTACTCAAGGCAATTATCTTTCAAGCCCATTTCCTAAAATTTTAGGTTCAGGAAAATCTTTGGTATACTGTTTAGCACTTCTCTCCTGGAAGTCTAAGACCTTGTTAAGAATATTCTTTCATCTTGCTCTCAGCACATTAAACTAAGATCTTCAAAACATTGTTTGGGAAATTGTTCAGAGAGAGGAACAGATAGTAGAACATTCAAGTCAGTGTGCTTCTAACATTGATGATACAGAAACTGCATGTGTCACCAGGAAGCTAAAGTAACATCCACCCCCCTGTAGGTTCCAAGACTATTTTCTCCCCCAATGCCATCAAACATTTTAGAGAAGGAAAAGTTTAACTCATTAGAAATTCTCAAAGAGGAAGCAATGCTAATTTATTCAGGGGATGGACTAGGTCAGTTGAATGACCTTTCCATATCCCATAAATAATATAATTTGTACCTATTAAAAAGGACCAGGTACTGGATTGCTCAGTGGGCTTGAGTTACAAACACCTTAATCTCAATGATATACATTCAGTCATTAGACTGAAGTTACTTTGAGGGGAAGCCTGTAAATTCAGGATTCCTTGTGAGACGAAAATGTATTTTCAGTAATTAGTGCTTATATAGTCTGAGGAATCATGAAAATATATCATTCATTTATTATTTAACACAAGGTTAATACATATTACCCAGAGAGTCCCAGTGTGATACTTTGAAGGGCAGGCACCAGGAATTGAAACCAGGTCTCCGGCATGGCAGGAGGGAATTCTGCCACTGAACCACCATGTCCCACCCAAGGATCATGTTCTTTCAATAGATTCCTGTGGGTCTAGGCCTGTTGTGGGTGGGCCCTTTTGATTAGTCTATTTCCATTGAGATGTGACCCACTTCATTCAAGGTGGGTCTTAATTCTCTTGCTGGAATCCTTTATAAAAGAATAAAAGCCCCCACAGAAGCCAAGAGAGAGCCCACAGAAAACAGAAAGGAAGCCACTGAAGACTGAAGCCAAAAGCAATGAAACCCAGGAGAGATGGTCCAGCAGATGCTGGTCATGTGCCTTCCCATTTGCCTGAGGTATCCTGGATACCAGCAGCCTGTCTTCAGAGACCAGGTTTTATCCTGTTGATGCCCTGAATTGGACAATTTCATGGCCTAAGAACTGTAACTTTTAAGCTAATGAACTCCATTATTAAAATCCAGCCCATCTCTGGTATATTGCATTTTTTCAGCTCTAACAACCCAAAACATCCAATTTAGCTACTCTACAAATAGAAGAACTTCCAAGGGAAGGAAGGGAAAAAAAAGAAGAAAGAAAGCAGAAAAGAAAGACAAAGAAAAAAAAAACCACAGAAACAAAAAGCATTGCCTAAAAAACGGGAAATGTATACACTTTGTTTATGCTCAGCTCCACCCAGAACCTGACTCTGTCCTGTAAACTGATTGGGTGTAGGGCAATGGGTGATAGCGGGAGATAAAGCAGACCCCAAAGGTTAGGACCTGCGAGTGCCAAGGATCCTGGACCCTGATGTGGTAGACACAGGCCAAGGCATTCATCCCTGCATGTGCCTCATGACAGGACCACATCAGAGAATCCCTCCCATCTTTGAAAGACCAGGAACCCCTACAGTAGCTTAAATGTAGAATGAGGGAAATGTTGCCTGTGTTACAAGTAGATGCATTTCAACAAGTAAGATAAAAATCTTCTCTTAATGATTAAACTGGCCTCTCTGCATTAGGGGCACATATCTGTTGTCTGGTAAACATGTATCTGAGGCCCATTACATGTGAGACACTAGGTGATTCAACATTATTTGTTTGGTCAGTATTTTCCTCACATGTAATCAAGATCCCTTCCCTAAATTTTTATGAGCATTATCTCTATCACTAATCTGATACTTTGCAGTATATTGTTTGCATCCAGTCACATACTATCTTTTACATGTAGTTTCTCCTTATTAAACTACAAGCTTTGGATAGATTTAGCTAAACAGAAATAAGCAAACCTGAAATTGTGCCATAGAGCTGTCATTTTCACTTGCCTATCAAAATCATCAAAATAAAATGTTCTAATTTAGAACGACTGATAAATATATTCTAATGGAGTTTTTATTTTGTCTTCTTAGAGAGCATCACGAGTAACCTTGACTTTGTGTTATGGATGTTCACCTTTCAAAGGAGATTTAGAACAGCCCTAAAAGAACTTTCCACCTTGGTCAGGAACTTATTATTCTTCTACACGTCCCAATGGATAGATTCCACAATATTTATTATACAAATAAAGAGCTCGATCAGCCTTGCAATTAAACATTCAGATAACTTGAGATATAAGCGGCAGACAATCAAATGGCCTTTTCCTCTGGTTCCTTGGAAGGCCCGATCAATTCTCTTTGCTATCAGACAGGGAAGAATTAAATTTGAGAGAGTCATGGAGAGGAGCAGTCATTACAACTAGGAATGAAATAAAACAAAACCTGATAGATGGAAACATGGTGAAAATCTGGGGAAATTGCTAGATATGTATGTCCAGCTGCAAAGGTTGATAGTTAAATGCATTCATTACCTTTCTGCCATAAGAAATCATGCCTTGACAGTAAAACCTCAGAGGGCCAACACTGAAAAATTCAAACAGCAGCTGTTATTGCCTAAATGACTAAAAGCCCTTAATAAAAATATCAGATAATCCAAACCCAATTAATTCAGAGCTCATTTTTCTGGTCTCTTGCAATTCAAATTAACAAAGTTTTTCTCTCCCTAACTGGGGAATGTTTCCTATCACATTCTATTTGCATCTAATTATCTCTCAAGGCACCAGATTTAAGTGTTCTATGGAGCATGGGTTATTACAGACTTTCTCTACAGGTGAAGATATCCACATTGTTGGACCTCACCTGTATTAGAGGTCGATAATTTCAGTGTCACTTGGTTATCACATTTCACAACAAAAGACAAATAATTACTTTTTAATAAGAGAGTGTAAGTTTGTGTCATGTGGTATAACAATGTATGGGTAACTAATCCCATTCGCATTGAGCATTTTCTAGGCCTTGCAGGCTAAGCTATGTTCCATAGAAGGCTTCAAAGATCTCTGTCCTCAAGATCTCAAGATATATATATTCAAATTGAGGAGAAAAAGAACAACACAACATACAACACACACAATCAGCTCGAATTACATGGTAAAATTTCTATGGTACAGTTATTAAAAGCAGGGTCTTTCTTATTCTTTGTTATCTACTCTAATATCTATAACAAGGCTCTAAATATAACCACAAAACATAGACATGTGTTCAGGAAATAAAAACATGAATGAATTTTTTAAATGCTAATTAAAGGCTAACCATAAAAAGGCTGTAAGGATTTATGGAACAGATATAATGTTCCAGGTGGGAATATTTAAGCAAGGCTTTATGGAGCAGGCAAAACTTGAACTGGTTCTCTAAACTTTCATAGATTTTGAGGAATTCAGATATAATTCACATAATTCAGCATTCAGTTTGCACTACTTATTAGACACTATGGTAAATATTTTTGAAAATATAAATATGAATTATGCCAGGCTCTTGCCCTCTACTTGACCTTGCAATTTAGTAATGGGTTTACAGCATAAATTATAAAATGCATTAGAAACTACTGGAATAGAGAGAACACACAGTAGAACAGGAAGTCAGAAGAAGGCTTCTTAGAGGATGAATTGGAGGAAAACATTTGAGTCGTGTTTTAATTGGTCAATAGTAACCAAAAATTCAATGACAGAAAAGGTCATTCTGGTTGAAAAGAGAAGCAAAACTTACTTCTAGTTAAAGACAAGAAGTTCCTAGCTTAAAAGATTTAATAGTTGAGTAATATGTCTAGTAAAGTGGATTTTAAATGGTGTAGCAGCAGAATATTTATTTTTATTTGCTTACTCGTCCAATGAATATTTATGTGCCAGGAACATAAATACATGCATCAGCAATACAATATAATACAATAACCAACAACACAGACTAGGTTCCTTGGGAAAACAGAAGATAAAGAAATGACAATTTCAGATAGTCGGTAGTCTTTAAAGAAGATGAAAGATCCCTACACATCATACCTAATGCTGTTTGAAAATCCATGGACTCAAGTTTGTAAAAGAGAGTTATGAGAGCAACAGCTTGAAAGGTAGGATGTGGCCTGAGTGTGAAGTTCCTAAATTCCAAGTTAAAGACTTTTACGCCTCAATGGGAGTCACTTAGGAGCAGGAGGGTGGAAAAAAATTAAAGCTGTATTTTATCACAATGCTACTCAATCCCTTTGCATCAGGAATTGGTTCTGACCCATGAACTAAGTGTCACAGTTCCAAAAAAACATAAATGCTTTGAAGCATCTTTACCAATGTGACATTGCCCTGACATCCAAGCAAGTGAGATGAGTGAGTAAAAGTACTCATCTCATAGAACTGGGCACAGATTAGCTTGGAAGTTGTCAGACTCGTGTTGAGTTGCATGTTGTGTGAGCTGCATACTAGTAGTACCACAAAGTGCCTCATGATTTATTGGAAATCAAACAAACAAACAAACAAAAAATTATCCTTTACCACAGAGTGTTTGAGAAGCATTTCCTTATAATAATGGCTACTATTTATTGAGAGTTTATTATATGTCAAGAACTATTGTAATTGTCCTATGTGGATTATCACATTCTATCCTCCCTACAGACTTGTGAGGTGAGTACTATCACTATGATGATGATAGTGCACAAAGCAGTCAAGTTACCAGAGTCACATGGTTGGGAAGTGTCAGTGCTAGGAATCCAGTCCCTGTGA
>PVIY010053867.1:0-14480 GCA_004026745.1 Myrmecophaga tridactyla | reverse complement strand
CCATCAATAGATGAATGGATCAACAAAATGTGGTATAAACGTATGCTGAAATATTATACAACAGTAAGCTGAAATGATGTCCTGAAGCACATGACAAGATGAATGAGCCTTGAGGACATAATGCTGAGTGGAATAAGCCAGACACAAAAGAATAGATACTGTATGATTCCACTTTTGTGACTATCATAAAGGTATAACCAGAGGCTTACAATACAGAATATAGGGGACTTAGAGATACATAGGAGCTAGAAATGGGTGAATCATTAGCTAATGAGGCTGATCTCCAATGTAAAGGAATAGATAAAAGTAAAGGTGGTTCTCTCGTGGGTCTATAAGTAATATTACCATATTGAAGATGAACAAGATTGAAAGAGGTTGTATAGACATATGTGTCCCACTGGTTAACACTAGAAATGTAAATTAGTTCTTGTAAGAAGTACTTCAAAGCTATGATTCATGTACAAAGAGTGTTTAAGTCCAGAGTACAAGGAGAAAACTGCTATTACATGATATGGGCTATGTTCAAAAGGAAAACATCAGCACTCAACAACATCAGAGGAAAATAATGTGGGGTGGGACAAGAGTTAAGAGGAGGTTTAGGCTTCCTATTTGGCAAGAGTGGGTTTATTTTTTTACTTTCTCTTGGGAACAAAGAAATTATCTAAAATTGAGAATGTTGGTGGACTGTGGACTTTGGGCACTATACATGGTACCTGATTATTACAGGTGGTGAAGGATGCACTGACTGAGAAGATTGGTGAATGATGGTGTATACTTATGAATGAAGTTAGTGCTGCTACAAAAAGGAATGAAGTCATGAGGCATGCAACGATGTGAATGAACACGTGGGACATTTGGTGAGGCAAAATAAGCCAGAAACAAAAGAACAACAATGGTGTGATCTCCTTTAGAAAATGTTTATAAAAAAACAAGGGACCAGATTTTGAGCCTTTATAGCAGACACATTAAGTCCAGAGTGATAATTATTATTTCTGGATTTCAAGAGGATGTTTTATGTATATATAATTGTATATTTATTATATTATACATATACATTATATATATAGATTATATATATAAAACCTGATATTTAGAGATAAGAATGAAGCCAATCATTTTGGGGTTAAAGTAATTCAGAACACAGGGTTAAGGAAGACAGTGTCTATATTGTAGAACCACACATACTCTTTGAGACCAGAGGAAGAAAGATTATTTGGTCTGGAACTAAAATTTTCTGTAGCGCATAATCTAGCTCACCCTATCTGTATAGTTCATTTGAACAGTTGAAACACAGGGAGCCCAGAATAAGAAAGAGGTCCTTTAATCCTGTATAGATTAATGTAATGCCTGGATACATCCTAGATTATATTAAGCAGATAATCTAAAAGTAATGGCAAAGTTCCTTGAGGGATAGGAGAAAGAATATGAAACTTTTAACCTTGCCATCAGGAATCCCCTGATACTGTGTCCAACTTTAGGGACACCCAAATCAATAGGCCATGACCTTCATCCTGAGGCTTACTCTTGTGAAACTTATGTAGGTAGCAGAGAAGCTTAGACTACCTATAGGTATGTCTAAGAATTACTTCTGAAAGACCTCTTTTTATTGCTCAGATATGGCCTCACTCTCTTTAAGCCCAACTCTGCAAGTGAAATCATTGCAATACCCCCTACATGGAACATGACATCTAGGAGTGAAAGTCTCCCTGGGATGGGGGAGATGCCTCCTAGGGATCAATCTGGCCCTGACATCTTGGGATCAACAATTTCATCCTGAACAAAAGAGGGGAAAGACATGTAACTAATAAAGTATCATGTGGCAGTGGCAGAGAGAGTTCAAATAGAGTTGAGAGGCTACTCTGGAGGTTGCTGTTATGTAAGCGTCAGTTATACCTTGCTGCCTATCATAACCTGCCAAACCCCAACCAGGACCATTCCAGCCAATCCTAAAGAACACCTAGGGCAATATATAAGATTCCACAAGGGTTCTATGCACTAGAGTAACTTTCCAGAAACCTACATCCTCCAGAAGGGTCCCTGGAACTGAAAAAGTCCTGAA
Source organism: Myrmecophaga tridactyla (assembly GCA_004026745.1). Lineage (NCBI taxonomy): Eukaryota > Metazoa > Chordata > Mammalia > Pilosa > Myrmecophagidae > Myrmecophaga > Myrmecophaga tridactyla. Next base: position 12,421 of record PVIY010053867.1, on the reverse strand, counting down.
TCCTTGAGGGCCCAGCCTCTCCAGAACATCAGGTAGTTCCATCTCCCTACCCCATATTAGTGACAGATCCTTCCAACATGAAAAAGTTAGAATGGCCATAGCCCAAACACCCTTAAAGAGAGGGATGGAAAGATCAAAAGTGGTGGTGGAGTATACAGAAGATAGGATTTAACAAATGAATATTAATGCTGAATCATTAAATTGATAACCTCTTTTATTCTCTAGTATCTTAGAGCAGCTAGAAGTAGAAACTTAAAATTGTGGAATTGTAACCCATGTCAGACTCTGAAATATGTTCTACAACTAATTGTCCTGTTCTTTGAAATTTATTGCTTTTTTAATTTATGTTATTTTTCAAAAATAAAAATTAAAAAATCAGTTGTGATGATAAAAATATATATAAGTGATTCGGTTCCCAGTGCCAGCCCATGCAAAAAAAAAAAATTATATATATGTATATATATATGCCTTCTAGCTGCCAATGTTCTGGAGTAGCTAGAAGGAAAAATCTAAAAGGATCATATGTAGTCCATGACAAACTCTTGGATCTGTCCTGTGACTACTTGAAGAGTGCTTTAAAAACTATTGCTTTTTTTTATTTCTTTGCTTTGTATATACATTATACTACACAGTGAAAACGTTTAAAAAAGAAAAAAGAAAGAAAAAAAAGTCTTATAATGGAGATGTTTACATCATACACATGTAATGTGTTTATTGATATAGTTGAGTTCAGGTGTACTATTTTGCAATCTAATTTGTATTTATTCTTTCTGGTCCCCCCTCTCCCCCCAACTTTTTCCTACCTTTCTTGATTATTTTTATGATTCCATTACATTTCTGTTGTTGACTTTATAGCTAAATTCTTTTCATTTACATGGTTATGAAGAATGCCACTGCAATATTTTAATGTTTGAAGTCTACAAAGATAGATTGTGATGAATTAAAGAAACGTATTTTGAATCTTATAATAACCATGCAAATTCAAAATACGTTTCTTTAATTCATCACAATCTATCTTTGTAAACTTCAAACATTAAAATATTGCAGTGGCATTCTTCCATTCCCACTCTTTGTACAAATTATATTTTAATTTTAGTTTTACATTAAAATACTTTCATAATATTTTATTAATTTTACTGCAAACACTAAACTTTTGTTTCATTTTGGATTTCTACATTAAATCACTTGATAATACATTGTTATTTTTGTTTAACCATCATTATGTTTTTGTTTTGATTTTATAATGCACCTCCTGGGAAGCATTCATTTTCCCTTTATAGTGGTAGTAACATATTTAAATCATACAAATTTCTATTTTAACCACTTTCAAGTATACAAGCCAGTGGTATTACTTCAATCACAATGTTTTGCTACCATGATGTCATTACCAGGTTTTTCCATTATCCAAACAGAAACTCTGTAACAATTAGGCATTAGCTCCCCGTTCACCTTCACCTTCCACCCCTGATAACCTATAATCTAATTTCTGTCTCTATGTGCTTACATATTCTAGTTATTTCATAGAAGTGAAGTAATGCAGTAATTCTTTGTGTCTGGCATAGTTCACAAAGTACAATATCCTCAAGGGTAATCCAATGTAGCAAATAATAAAACTTCATTCTTTTTTATGACTGAAAAATACTTCATTGCATGTATATACCACAATTTATTTATCTATTCATCATTTGATGAACACTTTGGGGTTATTTCCCCCTTTTGGTTTTAAATATTAACATACAAATATTTGCCTGAAACCTGCTTTCAATCCCTTTGTGTATATACCTAGAAGTGAGATATCTGAGTCACATGGTAGTTTAATGTTTAACTTTTTGAGTGTGGCCATAGTGGTTAAACTACTTTACATTCCCATAAACAATGTGCAAGTATTCATATGTCTCCCCATGTTGCCCAACACTTGTTATTTTCTTTTCTTTTTTACTTTTTCATAATAGCATTCTAGTGGGTATGAGATGGTATCTCATATTTTTACTGGAATTTCCCTAATGGCTAAAGGTGTTGATCATGTTTTCCTATGCTTATTGGCCCTTCTTTGGAAAAATGTCTATTAAGAGTTTTATACTTTTAGCTGTTACATATAGCTCCTTGATCTGTATGAAGTCAATTTTTATATATAGTGTGAGAATAGGGGTCCACTTTCATTCTTTTGCATGCGTATATCAAGTTTCATAGCATTATTTGTTGGAGAGACTGTTCTTTACCATTGAGTGGACTTGTCACCCTTGACAAAAAGTAAATTTTCTGTAGTTCCTGCCCCAATCAAGATGACAGAGTGAGAAACTTCAAGGCTAATTCACCAACAGGAGCTGTGTTCAACCAACAAATATTTGCAAAAGTATCTTTCTCAAAGGTCCAAAATACAATTAAAGAATTGCAGTAACATGTAAAGTACTAAATTAGGAAGGAGCATCTTACATACAAATGGTAGGTACTCATGGCACCCTGTTGGCACCAACAAGAGTTCATGTTCACTCAAGAAAGGGTGATGGGTCCAGAACACCTCTGTCAGCTGGGAAGGTACATGGCAATGTCTGCTAGCTTCCTCTGCTTGTTTCATAGGGCTTCCCCAGGGATGTTTCCCTTCTACATCTCCAAAGGTCTCTGGCTGTGTGGGCTCTGTTGGCACTAATGCTTTTTCCAAAAGGGTTCCTTCTTAAAGGACTCCAGTTAGCAACCCCACCTTGAATGGATGGAAATACATCTCCATGGAAACCACCTAATCAAAAGTTACCATTCACAATTGGGTGGGTCACATCTGCATGGAAACAGAGATCCCACCCAACAATATTGAATGAGGGTTAAAGAACATGAGTTTTGTGGGGTACATGACAGTTTCCAACCAGCACAGTTTTTTTTAGCTCCTGGTATTCAAGAAAAATTCTTTCATAAGAACTGTGTACATAAGCTTAAGGAATAAATGTCTCTGACTCAAATTCCAGTAACAGGTTAGAATATCAAATTATCCAGCTTTCAACAGAAGATTGCAAAGCAACCCAAGAGAAAGGAAGCAGTGGCCCAGGCAAGGGAAAATATTAAAGCATTGGAAACCATCAAGGAGGAGGGCAGACCTTGTACATACCAGACAGTTTTTTTTTAATGGTGCTAAATATGCACAAATAGCTAAAGGAGAACATTGACAAGAAATAAAGGAACTCTAGAAAGAAAGGTGACCACAAAGAGTTTATCAATGGAGAGATGGAAACTATGAAAAGGAAGCAAACAGACTTGAAGAAACAGTAACTGAAATTTTAAAACCCAAAGAAGGTTTCTAAAACAGATTAGAGCTGGCAGATAAAAAGAATCAGGGAACTTGAAGATAAAAGAAATAAAATCATCCAGATATTAGACTACAACAGTATTATTTTTCATAAGTTCAGTTATCTTTAAAATAATGTTTAATGAGCTCAGAGATCATTCACTTTTGTAAGCCAGCAATAAATCAACCATAGTCATATTGTCTTATGTCTTCTACAAATAGTTTTTATTCTGATACTTCCCTGAAAACACTTGTAATCAACTACATGTCAATTTGCTTCACCTTCAACAGAAGGACACCTATGGAAAGGACTATGTATGCCAAATTCTCTGAGGCACTGGTTTCTAATGCTATTGCTTAAATAGCTTTTAAAGCATCTGTTCTAGTTTGCTAGCTGCCAGAATGCAATATACCTTTTTAAAAGGAGAAATTTATTAAGTTGCTAGTTTACAGATCTAAGGCCTAAAGTAAGTCTATAAAAATGTCCAAATTAAGGCACCAATAAGAGGTTACCTTCACTCAAGAAAGACCGATGAAGTTCAGGGTTTCTCTCTCAACTGAAAAGGCACATGGCGAACATGATGACATTTGGCTGCATGGGCCTTTGTGGCTCTCATGACTTTGCTGCTTTTTCCAAAATGGTTCCCTCTTAAAGGGCTGAGGTAAACAACCCCAACTTGAATGGGTGGAGAAGCAACTCCATGGAAGCCATCTAATGATGTTACCACTCACAATTGGGTGGATCACATCTCCATGGGAACAATAAAAACCTCCCAGCCGGCAATATTGAATGAGAATTTAAGAACATGGCTTTTCTGGTGTCCACCAAGATTGAAACCAGCACAGCATCCAACTCAACTGTGTTCATTTCCAGAATTCAACTGAAGAAGCTCATGGGTTCATGAGATTGGTGTAACACAAGATCAAGTGAAACAAGATTTACTGACCTAGGACTAAATGAAATGATAAAGAATGATTATCATTTTGTTTGACTTAATGCATCTGTTTTACAATTCTCTTTTCCAGATCCACAGGATCCCTTACTATTTTCCCTTAAACTATCTATTGTTCTTGACACATTCATCTTTATTTCCCTGCCTGACCCCTCCAGAATTTGGAAACTCTTATTGAATATTATACTTTCATGGTAATATAATTATTCATATGTGTTTACTCAAAATCTGTCCTCCTTGATAACAGGAAATAATAGGAAGCACTGATTGTATAACCAAGTCTTAGGAATGGTAACTCAAGAACAGAGGAAATTCCAAACCGAGTTCCTATTGTAGTCTACAACTTGATGCATTTGCTTGTGCTTACCCAAATTGTGTAAAAGCTATAGCAGAAGTTGCCAAATTAGGCAAAGCTTCAGCAAATGTAACTCTGAGCAGACACAACATTTTTCCTCCAGAAAACTGCCTTCTTATAAGATCCTTCTACTTTCACCTCCTAATCTGCAACTAAAGTTATACAGTGTCCTTAACCCTGCTTCTCTTTTGCTTGTATACAATGTTGGGGAAACCTCATGACTGCAAATTGGTAACTTCACAATTAGTTACTCCACAATGCTCCTTTAACCATTCCAGATGTCATTCTATTTTTTAATGGTTCTTATGATAGAAATTCTGATGGTGACTTCCAGGCAGGCTGTATGTGGTTTCCACTCACTGTGAACTGATTGGATAAGGTAGCCTTCCATGATTTTCTTCTGCTGAACAGGAAGACCTCTATGCTTTCTATCTGAAGGAAAATCTGTCAATATCTATAGTGATATGAGATATGCTTTTGGTGCAATCCAGGATTTCAGTCTGCTATGAAAACAAAGGTGGCTGGCTCCTCACTCCTAATTCTCCCATTAAAAAGAACAAGCAACTAGGGTCTATAGTTAAAAATGACATTGTAATACTGTTCCATTAATTGTAACAAAGGCAATATACCAGAACCAAATGTCAAAAGGAGGGGTTTATAAGTGAGGGTTATAGGATTCTTGTTGTTGTTGTTTCTTTTTATTCTTTGTTTTCTTTTTCTATTTCCTTTTTATTTTTAATTTTTTAAATATTTTTTTATTTTTCCTTTTTTCTCTGCAGAAGAAATTGAATTGTCCTCATATAGAGTATGGTGATAGATGTATAACTATGTGATTATACCAGTAGCCATTGATTGTTCACTTAGGATGGCTTGCATGGAGTGTGAATAATACCTGTGTCTCCCTCTGGAAGCAATGTAGTGTGGCTCCACAGGAGGCTAAGTATAGCATTGCCATATGATACTGAAACCCTGTTATTTGGTACATACTTGAAATGAAAGCAGGGACATGAATAGACATTTTTACATTGGTGTTTAAACTGACATTATTTACAACTTGCAATGGATGGACCTAGCCTAAGGATACATCCACAGATGAATGGAAGGGCAAATTGTGGTGTACACATAAAATAGAATATTGAGTGGCTGCAAGAAGGGATGAAGTTGTAAAGCATGCAACGATATGAATGACCTTGAAGACACTATGTTGAGTTAAATAAGCCAGAAAAGAAAGGACAAATAATTTAAGGCCTCCCTAGTATAAACTAACTAAATGAGAAAATGCTGAGAATTGAATTTGAGAACATAGGTTATTGGGGGATAGAGAATGAACAGAAATTGGGCAATCAGTGATTAAGGATTATGGAACATTCAATAAAGCTGTAAAGTTTCTTAGACTGTAAACTCTTACAACAATCACATCTATTCATGAGTGTTAACTGCTTTTCCTAAATTCTGAGATGCTGATCTCTTTGTGTATAACCTGGTTGTTCTTGGAACTTTGGGTATCTGTGTGACATCTGAGATTCAGAGTTGGAAGACAGCATTACTCCATGCAGCAACTGAAAAAGCTGAAAAAGAGATCAGTCTTCAATTAGAGATATGAATGAAATGGACTTGGTTAGGATTAAAGTAAATCAGAATACAGGATAATGGGTGATACTGATGGTAGTTTAAAACTTCATGTGAGACCAAAGGAAGAGATGTCTATGTCGTACAAAATTTCTATTTTCTTTAGCATACTATCTGATTTAACCTGTCTGGTAAGTTTATTTAAACACCATAATTACATGGAACCTAGAATAGGTAATAAGATCTTGGTAGTCTGTGCAGGTTAAAGTAATACCCTGATACATCTGAGAGTATTTTGGACAGAAAATAAAAAAGTATTTGCAAAGATCCAATGAGGGGGCTAGGGGAAAATACAGAAATATTAAATTTCCCCACCTTGGGAATTCCTAACATTCTCACAAGCATTAGTGACTCCCAATTTAATAAGTCAAGCCCTGGATCTTGAGGCCTGCCCTTATGAAGCCTTTCCCTGCAAAGGAGAAGCTAAGTTTACTTATAATTATTCATAAGAAATACCCCTAAAGGACCTCTTGTCCACAGATATGGCCTCTCTCAGCCAATTCTGTAAATAAACTCACTGCCCTCCCCCCCTGTGAACATGACTCCCAGGTGTGTAGGACTCCATGACAATGTGGGACATGATTCCCAGTGATGAGCCTGGTCCTGACATTCATAGGATTGAGAAAGGCTTCTTGACCAAAAAAGGGAAGAAATGAAACAAAACAAAGTTTCAGTGGCTGAGAGATTTCAAATAGAGTCAAGCTTTCGTTCTGGAGTTTATTCTTATGCATTATATATGTTCCTTTTAGTTTCTAGTGTACTATGTTAGAAGGAAATACGTGAAACCGTTGAACTGTAATTCATAGACTTGATTCTTGATGATGACTATATAACTATATAGCTTTTATTGTGTGTCCATGTGATTGTGAAAACCTTGTGACTGATGCTTCCTTATCCAGTGTATGGGAGATGAGTAATAAAGACAAATAAATAAATAATGGGGACATTAGGGGTATAGAATATTTTGAGTGTTCTTTATTTTAATTTTTATTATTTCTCAGAGTAATGAAAATGCTCTAAAATTGATTGTGATGACGAATGTACAACTATATGATATACTGTGAGCCATTGATTGTATACTTTGGATGGATTATTTGGTGTGTGAATATATATATCAATAAAATTGCATTTAATAAAAAATTGAGCAAGCAATAATCTCCTTCTGCCATTTTATTCCCATATATGCTTGTCATCGTTATGACAGAGGTTCATACAAAAAGAAACAAGGCTGAATATCAAGTAAAATACCCAGATGAGATTATAAAGGCATAAATTAAAACTATTTAAATTAACTATAGAAACTGACCTTCAGTGACCCAAAATTTGACCTTTGGCATTGGATAACCATTCATAATACTTCCTTTGGGAAATACAACCACTCCCCATATGAAATAGTTACTAGCAGACCTATGTCTCCATGAATAAATTTGGCTCTGATCACTTATTCTCACACCAGGACATGGCCCAATTTGCAGATCCTTAATGTATTTGCCAAAGATTATCTCCAATATGTAAAGGACACCTTTCCTGACCTACCAGAAGATAAGATACCCCATTAAGCATTATATGGAACCAGGAGACTGTCTACAGGAAATGACACCAATGAAAGACAACCTGAGAACTTCATTAAATGGTAACCTACTAAATGTTCCTAACTTCTGAGACTACAACTAAAGGGTATTGAACTGTTGGGCCACATCTCTCAACTGAAAAAAGCTCCACCAGGGTTCTGGATTGTTCTTACTCTGGAGACTTAAAAATCAAAATAGCCAGGAACTGAACTAGATAATGTCACAAAGTAGGCTCAAGAGCAGACAGATACTTCTGGTTGTCTCCAAGGCATTAAAAGACTGGGATCCAGTGCTTTTTCTAGATAGAATTCCAGAACTGAGTCCCTGCCACCACAGTGAAATGATGTAATGATTATGCTGACATAATTTAATGAGGAATATTATCCAGCCTCTGCAAATTAGCAGAGCTTCCCCAGGAAGAGTTCACCCAGAAGTTCTGTTCTTCCCCCTCCACTGGACTGACTGTATAATGAGTTTCAGCACTAAAGAGGCTCCAAGGATCCACATCTCCCCATATCCCATAGTGTAGTTAGTTGTAAGGGAAAGATAACATTTGTAGAGTCTGTTCTGTTCAACTGATATTGCCACTGCCTGCAACTGATGTTGCTATTGCGTGACTTTGGTAAGAAACAACTGAAATGTGCACTCTATCTGGAAGGACTGACTATACTCCCAGAAGGAGGTGTATTTTGATAAAGATATTTAGGTCCCAGGAAGCTCCTCTCAGTCCCTAGCCTGTTTCCAGAGGACCAAACTGGGCCCAGTCATGTAAACTAATTGGAATTTGGCCACTATTGTGTAAAGTTATCATAAAAACTTCATGCAAGCAGTTCAAAGGAGAGAGGAGAGTCTTATGAGAAAGAGACAGCATCTCAGAATCTTATCTGGGAAAAGAATGCTCTGCTATGAATTTTTACTAAGACTCTGAATGCTGTTTCTAAGATTGCTGTGGATTTTTACAAATGAGACTTAGAATTCTGCTTCCAAAACTTCCCAACACTTCTCTTCAGATCTTGATGCCATCTTATCTGGTGATGTAACTATGCCTTATTTTTGAAAGCTCTTTTAATTATTTTCTTTAATTACTTCCCTAATAAAATCTGTCTTTAATCACTGAAGTCTGTGTTGTCCGTGAATCTTAACCTATAAATTAAGTGGCCACAAATATCACATTGCCTTTTGTGTGACAGTAGTCTGGACCTATGCAATGTGATAGGTGGCCCAGTGCCAGCAGCAACACTGAAGGTCTCAGGTATTGACCAGACCACATAGGCTACTAGGCAATGGCAACTTCACAATACAGCTTTGAATTCATTCTACTGTCAAAATTACTGAATTTCTAGGGATATATTTGATGTTGAACATCAAGAAAGGATGAGTTTTGATATATGATCCAATCTGAGATGAGAGGTTTACCATTTTCAGTATTAATTGGCAGACAGATTTTTTTGAGTTCACTACTTTCTTTATATTGAAACTGTTTTTTTGTGTGTGTTTTTTTTTATTCCATGACTTGTCTTTGAATTTCTATATATTGCTATAAGGTAAGAGGCAAGAATATTTCTTTTTGTTTAACTGCCTGTTTATGTCTGTAGCACCTGAACTGGTACCTATCCCATTTTTGGTGCTGGGATTTGAGAGAACCCACTTAATATGTCTCTTCCCCCCACCCCCTGTACATTTTTGAGTTTAAAGGAAGACAACGGACAGTTGAATAGATATGGGATATCTTTTTTTTAAATAAAAAGCTTGTGGAGCATAGTTCTGTTGTGTGGAAACAAAGAAGTCCCTAATGTTGCACCACCCCACCTAGCCAAAGTGTCCACAAAGTCCAGGAAGGGCTGGCAACCACAAGCCTGACTCTGAATGGCAGAGAATACTCTAAAATGTTAAAGCCCAAATTAGGAAGAAAATTCCTTCTTCATGGTGGCTATTTAAGAGACATGGAAGGAGAGTCTAAGCTAAGCATTTATCCATCCTAATGGCACCAAAGACCTAAATCACTACTCTGTTTGTTGACAGTTTTTATCATATATATTTTGTACAACGTATTTTTGAATGAATGATTTGGAAGCATTAAAAACTTTATCTTCTGATCAATATTAACTGTGTAGGTATCTTGTTTGTAAAACATTTTTATCTTCATTTCCTGATAGAACTTCTATTGACTCCATCCTAAAATTCTTTCTTAAGTGAGCTTGCTTTGACTTCCTTCCCATAATATGTGTCCCTGTAACAATCTGCATTTGATGATTTAAAATTTTTAAATTGTCTGTAGGTCCCACTGATATGTAAGTTTTATCTTGCTGTGATGTTTGAGGAAGAATTTACTTATTTACAAGTGGTACAATTGTTTTCTTGAATGTATTTAGACATTTTATAATAGCTCATATTGTGAAATGAATTTTTCCCATATTTGATTCGATTTTTATCCACTGATGTTTAGACAGTATTTATCTTTGAGTTACAGTGTGAGAGGAAATCTATGAATTTTTGTTTTTGGTTTAACCAAGCACAGAGTGTTATAAACTCTAAAACTGTGCTTTATTTTATTATTTTTACTGAATTCCATCATAAATTAATTTTGTCATATCATTCACTTTATTTTCTTTACTAATAATACTAACTTTATCAGTTGTGGGCCTGTGCCAGTTTGAATCTGTGGTGGACCCCAGAAAAACCATGCCCTTTGATCCTCATTCAATATTGCTGGGTGGGAGCATTTTGAATGTTTCTATGAAGATGTGACCCACCCAATTGTGGGTGGTAACTTTTGATTAGATGATTTCCGTGGAGGTGTGTCTCCACCCACTGAAGGTGGAGTTGCTTGCTGGAATCCTTTAAAAGAGGAAACATTTTGGAAAGAGTCCCTTTTGGTAGAGCCACATGAAAGCCAGCAGATGCCGCCATGTTTGCCATGTTCCCTTCCAGCTGAGAGAGCAACATTGAACGCCATTGGCCTTCTTGAACCAAGGTATTGTTCCCCGGATGCCTTAAATTGGACGTGTCTATGGACTTGTTTTAATTGGGACATTTTCCTGGCCTTGGAACTGTAAACTAGCAACTCATTAAATTCCCCCTTTTAAAAGCCATTCCGTTTCTGGTATATTGCATTCTGGCAGCTGGCAAACTAGAACAGGGCCTGTCTTTATATTAGTCAGCGTACTTTAGGGAAAAAGAAACAACAGGATATCTGCAAAAATATGAGATTTTATAAAGGTGTATCACACAACTGTGGGTATGCATGAGTCCAAATTCCATAAGGCAAGCTGTGAGCTGGCCACAAAGGTGAAGGTCTTCAGTGAATACCCCAGGAGAGGATGGCTGGCTGAAGTTGAGATGAAAGTTCTCCCTTCTGATTGCTGAAGTCATCACCTCTTCCTTAAGCCTTTAACTGATTAGACTGAACATCTCATTGCAGAAGACACTCCCTTTAGTTGATCATAGATGTAATCAGCCATAGATGCAATCAAATTACTATCAATTTAAGTCCACAAAATGTCCTAACAGTAATGGTTAGGCCAGTGCTTCCTTGAACAGACAACTGGGCACCAAAAGCTGGCCAAGTTAACACACAGACCTAACTATCACAGTCTTCAATACATTTCAATTTCTCTGTACTCATTTAAAATGTTTTACTCAACTCATTTTCCTTTTGCTAATATTCAAGCATGTCCTCCAAGCATATGAGTGACTTTTAGGTGTTACTTTTCTGTTATATCCCATGTGTCTCTTCTCTGAAATAGTTTTATGTTGCTTTTACTTGAAGTTTTAGCCACTCTGCCAAGTCAATTTTCCATTCTCTCAACTTAAAATTTCTTACCTATATTATCACATATCTACTTTGAAGTCCCACTTAATAACATTTTTCCTGTTTTTTTAATCAGTTTTTGTTATTAAATAAGTGAGTATTGGAGATTAGTATCTTCTCTTGGTAACACCAGTGTTTGGCAAGAAACCATACTGCCTTGTCTTGTTGGGGAGGGCATCTTTGGAGTCAAGAGCACATGACAGTTGTGTGTTACTAATTCCATCTCTGAACAACAGCACACCAAAAAATTACAAGAATGTAAATCTATGGCAATGTAATCCATGTGCAAATGCCTTTAATTACTATCCATTCTTAAATAATATTGTACTCTCCTGGGAGGAATTCTGTGATGTAGTTACCTGTGGTAGATTTCAGTTGAGCGCCAACCTTGGCATGCACAAATATAGTTCAGAGTAGGAATAAATCCTAAACCAGAAAACCAGGTTGGAAGTCTAAAAGGAGGAGAATTTTGATGCAGTAGTTATTCCATGAAAAAAAAGAGAAATCCTTACTTACAGAGCAACATGTGGAGAATATGTGAGGTTTCACATTGTATAAAACACTCCCTGTATATGAAATATGTCTACAGTGGTTTTGAATTTCTTCATCAGTATTAAAATTCTATGGATGTCAACCGTAAAATCAAAGTGAAAAAAAGCCTTCAGCTGGAGCTCAGATCAGGAACATCACGATGAGGAAAGTATCTAATAAGAATACTTAATCACACAGTTCAACCCAGAGTTGAGTTCAGAATTTTGCCTAATGCTTTATTAATGAAAAAAAATTTTAATGTAGGATTGTGAGGTGATCTAGGACTGCTGAATGCAG
>PVIY010053866.1:0-14495 GCA_004026745.1 Myrmecophaga tridactyla | reverse complement strand
GTGATGATATAGTGGTTGAAAGTACTGAATTTAGGTTGAATCTAGCACTTTCTACCTGTGTGACTTTGGCCAAGTTATGCAATCTCTCTAAGCTTCATTTCCTCTTTTGCAAGAAATGAATATTATTATTATCTGCCTCACTGTGTTGTTGGGATATTTATGTGCACTAAGCACAGTGTATGAATCCACAGAAAAATATCCAAAAATGTTAGAAATTATTATTATTGTTTTTGTTTATCATCATCATTATTACTGTGGTTCACAATGAAGTTTCATTGCGTCCTCCCATTCCTCTCCCTAGTCGGAGAGGAAGAAGTTGTGCTCCTCCTGCTCTACATCTGTATCTTTCAACAATGATATGGGACATATCTCCCTCAATAGTTAGAGGAATTTGCACCTATGATTAGTCTTCTCCTGATCATGCCCTAAGATTCACAGCTTGGCTCTGCCTCTTCTTCTAGCTAAATCATAACTATTCTTTTACTTTTCACTGCCCAAATCTAATGCTGGTGTTCTGATAACATTATTTTTGCTTCCTCACCATCTATTCACATAAAAACATATCTCTATGATGTCTTCAAGGTTCAGCCATGTCATTGCATGTATTGGAACGTCATTCCTTTTTCAGCTGAATAATATTACATTGTGTGTGTATATATCCCATTTTGTTTAGCCATTCATCTGTTAATAGACACTTGGGTTGCTTCTATTTTGGTAATTATAAATAATGCTGTCATGAAAATTGGTGTTCAAATATCTGTTCAAGTCCCTACTTTCAATTCTTTTAAAATTGAACTTCTATATAACTAGAAGTGGGATTACCAGGTCCTATGCTAAGTCTACATTTAATACTCTGAGGAACCACCAAACTATTTTCCATAGCACCGTACCATTTTACATTCTTAACAAAAATGAATGAGTGTTATTATTTTTCATATCCATTCCAACATTTGTTATTTTTAATAGTAGCCATTCCAGTGGGTGTGAAATTATATGTCATTGTGATTTTGATTTGCATTTCCCTAATGACTAATAATATTAAGTGTTTTCATTTGCTTTTTGTCTCTATGTATGCTTTCTTTGGAGAAATGTCTATTCAAGTCTTTGCCCATTTTTAAATTGGGTTGCCTTTTTGCTGTTGAATTGCAATTGTTTTATAAATTATTCTTTTGTTGAGCAAATATTTACTGATTACCAATAATTTTTAAGGGTACCTAATGTTGGAGATACAGGATAAGACAATCATGTTTCCATCTGTAATACAAACAGAATATTAGCAAATATGGGGGGAGGTATTAAAGAATGATCAACTAACTCTACATTAAATATTAAGAAATAGTTTCACTTCATGCTAAGATTTTGAGGATGAATGATATATTGATAGGTTTCAGATAGGGAGAATGCAGTGAGGGAGGCATGATTCAGGACCTGCTGGGCACTGTAATTTGGGTCCCTCTGTTTCCTCCTACTTAATGTGTACATACCTAAAACCAATCCCTGCCACTCTGTTATTATCTCACTCTTCTAAATCTCAGACCTTATTGACATTTTGTTGATGTTCCCAATCTGGATCATAAATCTAGGGATTCATCTCTCATTGTTACTGAATCTCTTCTTAGGGAACTTTCTAATATTGCCAGTGCACCAAAGCGACTGGGTAAGTTAAAAGGAAGCAAGTGAAATTTGGTGGTCTGCTAATGTTATACATTTACACATGTGCTTAATGAAGATTGTTTTAACCAAAGCAATTCTTTTTCTTCCAGTTTATCCTAAGATGATAACCACATTTATAGCAAATATCATTCCTTAACCTTTATTTGTATCCATTTCCCACCTCTTCTGTGTCATTTCTTCTCTGCCTCTGTGTTCATGATTATGATCAGTATGTGCTCAGATAAGGCATGTTGAATTCAAGTTCCATCAAATAACATGGCCATTCTATTGAGAGACAGAAAAATCTAACTTAAGATAACCTTCACAGTATCTTTTGTTAAGCTGTTTAAAGATATATATTGCAGAAATCTGGTCGACCAAGACAGTGGTATAAGATGCCCCAGGGTGCCATTCCACCAGAGAATCTTTGAATAACCAGCAAAACCTCACAGAGCTGGTTCCTCAAAACTCTAGAAAACAGCCAAAGGGCTGCAGTAACTTAGTGAGCATTGAATCAATAAAACACAGCTTTAAAAAACAGTAAGAGAAGCTCATGGCAGCCGTGGGGGTCCCTCTTATACCTTTTTCTTGGTGTGGTGCAGAGCTACACGTGATTAAGAATATAGATTCAACAAAGACAGCTTAGAAAGTCTTTGAAACAAATAGCAAACTACACAACATAACTAAACTACATAACTAAAGAAACAAATAGGAAACTACATAACAAAAAACTTGTTTCTATGATTTGCCTATTCTGACATTTCATATAAATGGAATCATACAGTATGTGACCTTTGTGTCTGACTTCTTTCACTTAGCATAATGTTTTCAAAGTTTGTCATGTTATAGCACCTATCAGCACTTCGCCCCTTGTTATGGCTGAATAGTATTCAATTATATGAATACATCACATTTTATTTGTCCATTTATCACTTGGCTGACATTAGTTTCCACATTTGGCTGTCATGAATAATATTGCTATGAACATCCATGTCCAAGTTTTTGTGTCAACTTAAGTTTTCAATTATCATAGGTATATAGCTAAGAGAGAAATTGCTGGGTCATATGTATCTCTGCTGTGGGGGAACTTCCAAACTTTTTCATAGTAGCTTCAACACATTCCTATCAGCAAGTATTAGGTTTGCAATTCTCGATATAATCACTAACACTTGTTATTTTCTGTCTACTATTATCTTTTAAAATTATATTATCAATTTTTGTTTTCTTTATTTTAATATTATGCAATGTTATTTTTCTTGACTTCGTTTCCTTCCTCATTAGCTAATTTTTGTAATTTACAATAGGTTAAGCACTTTAATAAGTACTCTAGCCTCTGTTATCTTATTTAACAATAACAAAAATCTTATATGAAAGCTTTTTTTAAATATTTTTATTAATAAAACAACATACAAATGCACAAACATTCTTAACATACAAACATTCCATATATGCATATATAATCATTGGCTCACAATATCATCACATAGTTGTGCATTCATGCTATGATTTTATTTTGAACATTTGCATCACTCCAGAAAGAAAAAAGAAAAAACTCATACACACCATACCCCCTCACCCCTGCCTCTCATTGACTACTGGTATTTCCATCTACCCAATTTATTTTAAACTTTGTTCCCCATATTATTTGTTTATTGTTTAACCATATTTTTTACTCATCTGTCCATACCCTGGTTAAAAGGAGTATCAGACACAGAGTTTTCACAATCACACAGTAACACTGTAAAAGCTATATCATTATACAATCATCTTCAAGAAACAAAGCTATTGGAACACAGCTCTACAGTTCAGGTGCTTCCCTCTAGCCTCTCCAGTACACCATAAACTAAAAAGGGGATATCTATGTAATGCATAAGAATAACCTCTAGGATAACCACTCAACTTTGTTTGAAATCTCTCATCCACTGACTCTTTATTTTGTCTCATTTCTCTCTTCCCTCTTTTGGTCAAGAAGGTTTTCTCAGTCCCTCGATACCAGGTTCAGTCTCATCCCAGGATTTCTGTCCATGTTGCCAAGGAGGTTTACACCTCTGGGAGTCATGTCCCATGTAGAGGGGGTGGGCAGTGTGTTCACTTGCCATTTAGGCTTAGAGAGAAAGCCCACATCTAAGCAACAAAAGAGGTTCTCTGTGGATGGCTCTGAGGTCTAATTTTAAGTAGGCTTAGCCTATCCTTTCAGGATTAAATTTCATAGGGGCAACCCCCAAGACCTAGGGCTGAACCTATTGATTTGGTTGTCCCCACTGCTTGCTAGAATATGAGAAATTCTCCAAATGGGGAAGGTGAATATTGTTCCCTTTCGCCCCACTCCCCACAAGAGAACTTTGCAAATACTTCTTTATTCACTGTTCAAATCACTCGGATTTATTGGGGCATCAAACTAATCTGGACAAACCAAGAAAATCTCATGCCCTATTCAAGATTCCATGTACTTATGGTGTTAACTAAACTGACCATGCAAGTTAAATTAGGAAATGCACTACCCAAAATATTAATTCTGTACCAAATAAACATCTCTCCCTTTAGTCTCACACATAAGTTTTGTATGATAACATCCTTTACCCAGTCTTCTGGTAAATATTAGTCCTATCCAGATTGGCTTCATTCATATCTCTACTTGATGTCTGATCACTTTTCCAAATTTTTAAACAGTTCCTGTATGGGGTACTGCTGACTTTCATAGCTTCAGAGCTCTAACTCTGAGTCTCAGGTGTCACGTAAATGCCCAAAGTTTCTGAGAAAGACCATGTTATATATAAGCAGCTCAGTATCTCAGAATTTAGAATTAACAGTTACACTTCCTGAATATATGTGACTGCTGTAAGAGCTTACAATCTAGGACCCTTTACAATAAGCCCCAACCTGATAACCCATGCACTCAACTTTAGTTCACTGAATTTTTATATTATAGTTAGTCAATATGGTTGAGGCATGATAATATTTGTCTTTTTGTTTATGACATTTCATTCTACACACAGCTCTTAAGTTTCATTCATCTAGTTGCATGCCTTACAACTTCTTCCTTCTTATACCACTCAGTAGTCCATTGTATGTATATACCATAGTTCCCTCTTCCATTCCTCAGTCGTTGTACCCTTAGGCCACCTCCATTCATTGTGGGTCATAAACACTGCCATGAGAAACACCAGTGTGCAAATGTCCATTCATGTCCCCACACTCAGTTCCTCCAGTTATACACTGAGCAACAGTGTTTCAGGGTCATATGGCAAACCCACCCCTAGCCTCCTGTGGAACCACCACTCTGCCTTCCAAGAGGCTGCATCTCACATTTTCCTACCAACAGTGAATAGGTACATCTCTCTCTGCATCCTCTCTAGCACTTATTTCTCTCTGTTCATTTTTTTTAAACTTTTTATTTATTGTATAATATATATATATAGCAAAGAAATAAAAAAACAATAGTTTTCAAAGCATTCTTCAACAAGTAGTTACAGGACAGATCCCAGAGTTTGTCTTGGGCTGCCATACGTTCCTCTCAGATTTTTCCTTCTAGCTGTTCCAGAATATAGGAGGCTGAAGGCTTAAATATTCTTTTATCATCATAATAGACTTTTTTCCTTCTTTTTTTGTGAAAAATAACATATATATATAAAATAATATATTTCAAAGCATAGAACCACAATTAGTTGTAAAATATATTTCAGTCTGACATGGGTTGTAATTTCACAATTTTAGGTTTTTACTTCTAGCTGCTCTAAGATACTGGACACTAAAAGATATCAATTTGATGATTCAGCATTCATATTCATTTGTTAAATCCTATCTTCACTATATAATTCCACCATCACCTTTGATCTCTCCATCCCTCTCATTAGGGGTGTTTGGGCTATGGCCATTCTAAATTTCTCCTATTGGAAGGGTCTGTCACTAATATGGGATAGGGAGATGGAACTAGCTGATGTTCTGAGGAGGCTGGGCCCTCTAGGTTTCAGGACTTATCTGAACCAGAGACCCATTTGGAAATTGTAGGTTTCTGGAATGAAAGCTATTTTTAACCCCTAGTTTGTAGTTGAAAAACTTCACTCATAAAGAGGTAACAACAACAACAAAAAGACATGCAAAAGAGTACACAAATATTTGGTGGTAAATGCTAGATTTGAATCCATTCTGCTTGTGGAACCCTTCTATTTTGAAAGCTGCTGGAATATGATATACCAGAAATGGAATGGCTTTTAAAAAGGAGGATTTATTAAGTTACAAGGTCATAGTTCTAAGGCTATGAAAGTGTTCAAGTTAAGGCATCCAGGGAAAGACACCTTGGTTCAAGAAGGCTGATGAAGTTCAGGATTTCTCTCTCAGCTAGAAGGGCACATGGTGAAGTCTGCTAGCTTTCTCTCCCAACTTTTGTTTCATGAAATCCCCTGGGGGTATTTTCTGTCTTCATCTCCAAAGGTCTCCAGAGGTCTCTGGCTTTTTCCAAAATGGTTCCCACTTAAAGGGCTCCGGTAAGCAACCCCACCTTGAATGGGTAGAGATACATCTCCATGGAAACCATCTACTCAAAAGTTACACCCACAATTGCGTGGGTCACATCTCCAGGGGAACAATCAAAAAGCTCCCACTCAGCAATACTGAATGTGGATTAAAGGACATGGCTTTTCTCGGGTCCACAAATGATTCAAACTGGCACAGAACTCATGATTTAATCTCCATTTCACACTTGACTTTCATCATTATTTTCCTCCGATTTTCTTCCTGCAATGATTTTTCTGCTAATAAGAAACCCATCTATCTTTCTATTTCACCAATCACTTTGACAGCCCCTGCAGCACTGAGAAGCATTCTGAGAGTTGGGAACTACAGCAGTTCCAAAGCCTTCCTCTCTGGAAAGTGAGTTCCCTAAGAACCCTAACTCTGGAGGAAGGAGATCTTTTTAAATTATGAATGGAATAGGGCTGCTCAGCCCTGATGGTGACTGGTCATTAGCCCAACAGACAGAATGGTTGAGAGTTTTTAGTCCATGTGACAAAATATTCTATACAATTTCAGTGTTCCTTAAGCAAACCAGCTATGATGACTATATTAAAAAAAAAACAGAATTTGTCTTTAGAGTATGTGTTTTCATTTTGTATATATCAAAGTATTTTAGTATTAGTTCTGTTTTTGAGAAGATAAGGATCATATTTATGATTACTGAGAACTTACTACATGATAGACAATATGTTATGTTTTAAATAAATTATTTCTTTAATCCTCTGAAATAAGTTTATTTAATGTATTACATATGCAAAATCTGAGGTGTAAAGGGGTCACATGACTTGCCCAGAACTCATAGCTATGAGGTGGTAAAGATATGGCTCCACATCACATCTTTGTGACTGTGAAGCTTATGATTTTAACAAACTAATAAATATAGGTTCTGAAAGTTAGTATGCAAGTTTCCTTATACCAGCCAAATTAGCCAATAACCAATTTCCAAGTGAAGCAAAAGAAGAACATATCAAGCAACTCAAATACACAAGTTTGTTTACTGATTTATTGCAAATTTTTGCTTTCTTGCAATTAGTTACAGTAAGACATACTACATAAGACATATTAGAAATTTGTTATAGTATTTAAGAAAATAAGAAAGATTGGGCTCTTCATGACTGATGATAAAATGACTTTATATATATGCTCCATGGGCAGGCAGTCTCTAGCCTATTCTATACATTTACACTAAAGTCTTCAATATTTAAATAACTGGGTTATTAAAATATATATGTGTATATATATATATGTATATATAGGAAAGGCTTCTTTTGTTCTTGTAATATGCTAAGAAGTTCATAGTGAATAAAATTCAGCTTTTATTAGGAATTGTTTCTCTTGCAAAGCTCTACCTCCTTCAATATAACCATCTCCCATTAGATAAACAGTAATATTGAATATTTAAAAGTTAAGAGCAATGTTAATCAGTTTGAGTTATACACTCTAGAGAGAATTATGGGACTTAGAATCAATAATTTTTACGCATACAATTTAACCCAACCATTAATAGATTGTTAAACCTATCTCATTTGTTTAGCTAAATTTGCAAAAAATATGAGGAGAAAAGAAATATTTAGATTTAGCATAATTACCTGGGTTGCAGTAAGACCACACCTTCAGCTTTGTTGTTAATTCAATTTAAAAATCTTGGAGTATAAACAGTACATAAAATAATACAATTTAAAATTACAAAATTTTTCAATGTGATTTTGTGAAGAACAAATAACCATGTTCCACATTGTCATCTTAGCAATGCTTTAGTGGTGGGGGGGAAACGACCAGAGCAATCTTTATGATTCCTTTTGGGCAGCACTGACGCAATTTTAAATTGTGTTCTTTGACAGATATCAAAGGGTGCCAATGAGTGACAGGAACATTATCTATCCTTCAAAAAAAAGGGGGGGATCTAAAAAAGATAGCATCTTACATTCATCTAAATTCATTGATTCATTGATATCAAATTCATTAATATTTTTGTTGACCATAGAAGAAAATGTGTACAAATATACAGATTTCTTTAGAAATTGATCGGTTTAGCAAGATTTGGAAGGAGAAGTTCATTTGCAAGCATTTTATTTTCCACACTAGCCATGAAAATTTCCTAAATGCCAGTCACTACAGTGACACTGAACTATGACAGAGTTCCTACTACTCAGTAGAAAAAAATAATAACTAGCCTGGAGCATGGGGACTCCTCCATTTTAGCAAGGTTCTCCAGGGCAACATAAAAATCATGCAAAATCCCAGGTTTCAGCACCCAAAAAAAATAATAAAATAAAATAAAATAAAAATCATGTAAAACCTTACCATGGGTCTAACATTCTTATATAAGCTTTTTATTTACCTTTTTTGTTTCAAATTGAGTGGACCATGAAAGGAATTTGACATTTCAATATTTGTATTTTTTGCTTACATATTTCACCTTTTATTTTTACTTAGAAATTTATTGATTAAGTCCATGTTGTCCAATAACTAATATAACTAAAATATACGGACTTTTACCATTTCCATCACAAAAGAAAGCATATTTCTTGAGCGTATTTTGTATATTTAAAAGACTAAAAAATGATTAATTATCAATCACATAGAACTGTAGAAACACTGCTTTACTTCTGTGGTAAAGTATCATAATTATTAGTTTGAAGTAAAGTTTTACAGTAGTAAAGTATTAATCACACCTTAGTGACTTCTGTGAAAGATAAACTGAATTGTGAAAACTCAAGCATATTAATACCCCCCAATGAATTTTTATTTTTATTACATGAGTCTGAAAATAATAGGACAGATGCTTGAGCCAAACCCTACTTTGTCTTATAATATTTCATATTTGTAATAGCTCTTACAGAGTATAAAATATTTATACCATGTAAAATGGCCTATTATCATATGTGTTTTCTGAAGTTCTAAATACTTTATGATGCACATAAAATGTAGGATATATTCACCATGCCAGACATCAATAATCAAATACAGCACTCATAGTCAATAAAAGTTATGTGTTCTTTCTTAGTAATTTTCTATCCAACATTTGAAGAAGTTGGCAGGTGATTTGAAAGATATTTGTAATCATAAATGTGAAGAAAGTATTACTGAATTCAAATAGGAAACTATTGACAGTAAAATTCCATCTATTTATTTTAGGTATGTATTTATTATGCTCAGATTAGATCCCGATTTTAAAATGCCCTAGGATTCTTAAGGAAAAGAAGCAGTGATTTTATATGCACACATCTCAGTTTTAACTAGAATTGACATTGGAATACATATCAGTTTTCAGTGATATTAAGAGTCAAGTGAAGTTCAATTAGAAAGGATGAGAAAAGCAGTACTGTGAGTTATTCAATAATGAAAAGTGGCAAACCAGGACAAATGTCGAAGGACAGATTTGTTCTGGGTGCTGCTTCTTTTATCAATTTGCCCTTATCTCCCGGCATTCTCAGGAATTTCTCACAATTTTGTGTCATTACATTATTACTTAAGTGTAGTTTGTGGTAGGGGGCAGTCCTAGTGCACCTGCCACCTTTCCCTGGAACCCATAAATACATCCTGTGCTCAGGACCAGGTGTAACAGCCTGGTGGGAAAAAAGGCAAACACTTAGTAGATAAGGGGATTTACACATGCCCAAGTACATATTAAGTATAGGGACAGTCTGCCTCTGGGTGTATTTGATGACATCCAGCTCACACCCGGTGGTTTATCTGTCCCTGGGGAGTAGGGTTTGGGGTTCCTCCACGGAGGCTCACAAACACAAGAGAAGGGTGCATAGAACATCTCCCTGCATTAGCCCCAGATTGAGACTCACTGGCTACGGGGAACTGATTCACCAGTGAAGCTGACCTTGCTCTGTCTCTCCTGTGAGTAAACGTCTGTCCATCTGAGCCTGTATGAGTTCTGCTTTTGCTGCGACCCTGACATCTGTATTGAGGTGGGTTGACACCTCTTCTTAAGAGTTTCTCCTTCTGACAACAAAAATCTTCACTCTTTGTAGCCACTCTTGTATGTTCACGCACACTCTACCCCAGATTTCCTGGTCTCTAATCTTCCAGATCCACTGGACACTGCCAAGGGGGTGGGGGGGGGTCTGTATGTGCGTGTGCGTGTGTGTGTGAGAGACAATGAATTTCCTTTCCAATCCTCAGTTAACCGGAAAATTCCACCTCTCAGAATAATTGTTCTTGCATTTAGGAAGGTCAAATGCAGAAAGTAATTACTTTGTCCCATGAGGTATTAGTTTTCTCCTGAAGTCTATAACATAAATAGAAAAAAAGGAGGGAGGATAAATAAAAAAAATTTCCTTGAAGGGACATATTTCTTGATGATGTATATGTAGGTATTTTTTCAGATTACCTCAAAATGAAGAGTTTTTAAAATGATAAATTTGACTGTTAATGTTTTGGCGTCAAATTCTATTTCATGCACTATTTTTCTTACATCATTTCCTATATTTAGAATTTACAGATGAGTTTAAGCCATCTTTGCAATATCTTATAATGTCAAAATAGCTACTTTTAAGAGAGGCAACATTTATTCTTGAAGGCAGAAAGTGGTTAAATGACACCCACTTCCTTCACCTTTACACTGCATTAACCTTGGACAAAAGGAAAAGGAAAAAGGCGTGTTCTCTTGTCCATATGCCAATAGTCTCATTGTTGGCACTATAACTGAACCAAAGCCCTGACATTATGTCATTTTATCTCATAGGTTATTCTTGGGGAGACCGTACTTCTGTTTATTTTATTCTTTTCCATGTGTTCAATAATGTGACTTTATAATTAAATTAATATGAAATAAATCCATAAGATATATTTTTAAAACAAATATAATATAAAGTCACTAAAAATAATTAATTTGATGTTGCTTTTCATATCTATGAAAATAAGAGTCAATATAAAAATGAAAAATCTAAAAATAATTATGTATGTGAATATATATGAGCATGACAATTTGTCACGACTAGATATATGACTCAGTAAGCTGAAGAATAAAGTTTATACGGTTGACTAAAGTATGTTTTCCCTATTTTTTTCATGTGATTTTTACTTTAGTGGTTAGCTTCATTATAAGTGGAACTGTAGGAATTTTCTGCTCCCCATTTTCTAAGTGCCTGTGAATTAGGTAAACACTGATTAGATTTTTAGCTTTGATTCTTTCAGCATCTTCTTTCAAGTTTTGTTAAAAATTACAATTTCTTTATGTCCTAATTTTATTGATGCTTTTCCTTGCTTTGTACCTTGTGTCCAAACTCCTTTATTATGGTTTCATTAATGTCACTTGTGAAATTGATAGCACTGATAATTCTGAGATGTTTTTAGGTATCTCTAAAACATTTTTTTTTTTAAGGATATAATAGCCTTTGGGTAAAAAACTGATGTTCCGTCTGTTTCTGAATTTTGACCCCTTACTTTAGAACACTAGGCTTCATCAGGTAGGAGGAATATATCCTATCTAGGCCAAGAAAACTTACCATTGGATTTGAATGGCATATCAATAGTAAATGAAACTAGAAGGCCTTTCATTAATCCATCTGAACATCTACCAGCTGCCATTGAAAAGATTATATTGTAAGTCTAATCTAAATTCCTCATATTGTTATAATTATAATAATAAAATCTACTATTCATTGAATACCAGCCAGTGTGCTAAATCCCATGCTCAGCAGTTTACATTCATTGTCACCTTAAATCATCCTAACAATCCTCTCATTCACAGTTCTGCAGGCAAGTTTCAGCAAAAATACAGGGACGCAGGTGTGACAGAAATAGTGCAAAAGGAGGGTCAGCGGAACTGCACACACCACATATGAGGCAAAGCAGCCCACCTAAGAATGCCTTAGCTGAAAGGTGGACGGGGACTGGGTCCCTGGAGATATCATGGTATAGACATCCCAGATACGGGCTGCATGACTCCAGACTTCTCTTTATCTGAGAAAATAAAATCCCTAATTTGTTTAAGTACCATTCTGGGGACTCTATAACTAGAAGTAACATTCCCTTACTAACATTCCAAATTATGATAATTATTAATAAAATTTCCTCTAAAACAGCCACTTCAACGTATAGCCCACCACAGCTGTTAAAAACAAACTTTACAACCTCACATGCTCATCAATCATAATTTTATATATATTTTACATTTGCTCTGATAGGAAGTTGGGCAAAAATGTTTTCATTGACTTTTGCCAATCAGTGGGAATTGAATCATGTCACCAGAAAAGGCATGTTCAGTCCCCACCCCGATGCTGTTGGCATAAGCTTATTTGCAAACAGGACCTTGGAAGATGCTACTAGCTAAGGTGTGCCCAGACTGGATGAGGGAGAGCCTTCATCCACTGTGGCTGAAGTCCTGAAAAGCAAAGGAAATTGGTCGCAGAGAGAGAAGCCTCGAGGAGCAGCCAGATGCTGGAAGTCAATGGAACCTGGAAGAAAAAGAAGTCCCTCCTATATTACCATGTGATGGAAAAGCCTTGGAACCCCAAGGACTGCCGGCCAGCCAGAGGATACCCACCCTGGGAGGAAGTGAGCTTTCTAGGCTCTGAAACAGTGAGGCAATACATTTCTGTTGTTTAACCCGTTGCATGGTATTTATCTTAGCATCTGAGAAACTAAAACACCAATTATGCTTTCCTGATCAACACATTTTAAAGATTTTATTGGCCATTTATATTTCTCTTTTTTGAATTATCTCCCCTGATTATTGTTCTTCAATGGTTTATCTTTTTCATTCTAATTTTAGAAGGCATTTTATGTAGTTTAGCTTTATTTTGTTCTTTCACCATCTTTATTTTTAATGCTAAAGCTAAATAGAAAAATTACTCCTGCTATCCTTAGGTTTCTTTTGATCTCTGGGATTCTTTATATATATAGTAAGGTCAGGGTGTAGACTGTTCACAAAAACATCTAGATTCACTTTCCTTATACCAGAGCTGAGATCCTATTGGAGATAAAAATAAATTATTGTGCTGCTTGGAAAGTGTTGGTGTGCCCCAGGAAAGCCATGTTCTTTAATCCTGATTCAATATTGTATAGGGTGGAAACCTTTTGACTGGATTGTTTCCATGGATATGTGACACACACAACTGTGGGTGTGCCCTCTTGGTTAGATGGAGATGTGACTCCACCCATTCAAGATGGGTCTTGATTAGCTTACTGGAGTCCTTTAAAGGGGGAAACAGTTTGGAGAAATCTCAAAGCCACCAAGAGACCCAGACCTTTGGAAATGCAAAGAAAACAGTCCCGGGGACAGTGTTTGAAACCAGAAGCCGAAGACCAGAGCAGATGACAGCCATGTGCCTTCCCAGATGCCTGGGGTATCCTGGACCTATTGGCCTTTCTTGAGTCAAGGCGTCTTTTTCTGGATGCCTTAGTTTGGACAATTTTATGGCCTTAGAACTGGAAACTTATAACTTAACAAATTCCTTTTGTAGAAGCCAACCCATTTCTGGTATATTGCGTTCCAGAAGCACTTAACAAACAAATACAGAAGTTTTTCTGCTATACTATGAAATCTCAAAGAAAGAATACTGTAGCTAACTAACTCATGATTAAATTATCCTGGATATTTGATGACCTGCTAACTTGACATGTCAAACTTTACAAAATACGAATAATTTTCTTCTTTTCAAACCAAAATCTTTCTCGCCATATAAAAGAGACATCCATGGTAGGGGGTGGGTTTTGAAGTTAGGAAAAGAAAATTTAATGTTATGTTGTTGAATCAGAGAAAACTATTATTTCCAAGCACTGACACAGAATTCCTGCTACTCAAAAATAGTTAAAACTCCTTTGTTTTCAAGACGTCAAAGAAGTTGTATACAAAAGACCAATGAAGAGTATTAGAAGAATTCTAATTTTGTATTTTTAATTATATTTTTAAAATAAAAATAGAAGTGGTAAGTTGTTCTGCTAATTATTTTGTATTTATATTTTTATTATTTTATTAATTTTATATTTATATTAGGAAAAGCTACCATACTTTCAGTGTTTTGAATGCTGCTATCAGAAGGTGTTGTAAACATACACAGGGACATGTTTTAATAAAAATTGCAGAAATGGCTCCTTTGTTCTTCTGAACATTTGGATTTCTTTTGTTTTTTGTTTTTGCATGGGCAGGCACTGGGGATCGAACTCAGGTCTCCGGCATGGCAGGTGAGAACTCTACCTGCTGAGCCACAGTCGCACCACCCTAAATATTTGGATTTATTATTAACCTTTTTAACACATGTCTCCCAATTCTAAACATAGTCTTGTTGCAGTTGAAAGCATCATCTTTAAGGAATGGTAACCACAGCAGTGATTTTTTTAGTTTAACTTTCACCATGTGCTGTGCTCATGGT
>PVIY010053865.1:0-14501 GCA_004026745.1 Myrmecophaga tridactyla | reverse complement strand
GAATATAACAAAATTCATTTGTTCATTCCTCTGTTTTAATGGAATTAATTTTCTTCCATGTTTAAATATTTAGCAAATGCCATTTATGGACATCTTTTTTTATATTTGCAGAAGCTTTTATGCTCCTAATTGTTTCTCAGAATGCCTTCCTAAAATGAAAACACTAAAAAAAATTTTTTAAAAACCCTATATACATTTTGTGTAAATCATAACATATCATTAAATTAATTTCCAGAAAATTGTAGGTATTTATGTTCATACCTGCCATGTTTCTGGATTCCAGTGTTCCTTCATATTCACAGTCATTGAGTGCTGTCTATGTTAGTTTGCAAATAAATGTAATCTCATTTTATTTTGCATTTCTATGCTCACAAGTGGTACTCAACATACTCTTAAGTTACATCATTCCATTTTATGTGTTTGGTGAATTGCCTACTCATTTCATTTATCCAATATCTCTTGGAATCCTAATATATATCATTTCTTGAGTTTCTGATTGTTCTAAAGATTAATTTTGAAATTAAATGAAATTTATTTTTTAAGAACTTTTTAGTGTTTTTGCAACATATATGCAGCTCAAAAAAGAAAAAATGGTATGGCAAGAAGGTTTTAAAGTCACTGTATTTTAGTTAGGTTTGAAAAGGATATAGCCATGAGGTTTCCATCTCATCTTTAAACATTGTGATTTTTCAACTTCTACATTTTCATGGATTAACACTTAGAAAAAGAGAATAAGTTTTTTTGTCCCTATCACCTTCCAGTTGCAATAACAATTCTGCAAAGTAAAGAGTAATAAATATCTTTAGCATGATCATAATGTTCGTGGAATGTATTCAGCTCCTAATAATATTTGCATTCAAAATTTTAAAAATCTGGTAGCTCCTGATTTTCTGTACTTGTCTCTTCTTCTACAAGTACTCTTGGAATCAAGTTTACCACGAATTGTGACTTTCCCTAGATGAAGTTCGATTTATTTATTAATAGTAATTGGCTCAGTAAAATAAAAGAAAGCTATAATTAAGGTTGTGGCTATAACCAGAAAGTCTATATTTCTAAAGTAGAGCACCTGAGCTGTAAACCATTAATTTGGCATGAATAAGTTCCTTTTTTCAATATAGAGTCAGTGAATACAAACATACTGTATTCTCAAACAAATTATATCCATGCTGTAAGGCATGCACTGAGCAGTAAAAAGGGATAAGATGAATGAAAAAAATATATATATCTGCATTTAAATAGCCAACTTATTGCATCATTGCAGATCAAACTAAATATCTTTCTTGAAAGACTATTGAAAAGCAGTACAAGGTAATGGCTAAAAGTTGGATTCAAAGTCAGTCTCCTCCAAGAACTAATTGTGGGCGCTCAGATAAGTTATAAAACATATTTTGGTGGTCATTTATCAGGATTTATAGTAATAGCGCCCACTATAAAATTGTTGCTCTTATACCCATACAGAAGTTATACATGCAAATGAGTTCTATTCCCTATATTTAGGTGACAGTAAAAAACAAAGACAGATTTGTTTTAGTATTCTATAACTGAAGGAAATACTGAAATTTGAGTTCTTTGGAGAGCATATATGTCGTGCCATGCATAAATTATGCATGATGTTGTGCCATGCATAAATTCATTCAGTATTTCTACAATGAAAATGGATTCATTCTTCCTAGAAACCTCTAGTTTATTATGTATTATGTGTGAAATACATGTGTGTGCCCATATACATAGATATGTTTTCAGGTACATGAAAGTGAAGGAAATTACTTTTAACTTATTTCTTAATTTCTTTAACCTAATACATGTTGTACACTGCTTGAGACTAGAACATTCCCCCCCCACCCGCTCCTCCCGCCGCCAGTTTTCCGGTATGGCCACTGAATCTAGAAGGTGAACGCGGACTAGCCTTAACAATTCACTCGTATTGATTAAAGTAAAGTTCTGGCTGTAAACGGGAGACCTCAGCTATCAGTAATCTTTCCATGGCTGAAAGTGAATTTTTCTGATTCTCTACAGTTCAGTTAGAGAATCTTGTGTTGGGGGGAGGTGGGGAGGGAGTCTTATTACTTTATGTTCTCTGAGGATTTCCAGAGTATATTTTTAGGGCATCTTCCTCTCCAGAAGTAGCCTTACCTAAGTGTTGCTTTGAAAGTTCAACTTACACTGATACTGTCCAATCCACCTTGATTTGTTGCAAGTGAAACTGGCCCTCTGAAAGAATACCTTACAAAAGAAAAGGATCAAATTATATCAGGGGTTCAAGAACAGCTACTTTCTCTCAGTGAATCTCTTTGTCTTGCTAATTTTAACAAGATTCTCTTCATTTACATAACTTTTCTCTTCCTGCAGTCAGTACAATTACCTTGTTTCCTTGTTTTATGACTCCGCTAATAGGTACATCATTTATGATTCACTAAAGCTGCTTCCCTATTCAGTTTTATTTTGTTTTTTATCTTCATCTCCCTTTTTCTTAAATACCATTTGGAAATCAGGTGTTTTTAATGGAATTGTTACTCTCCTATCAGTTGTAACACATTCAAGTTCTCACTCAGTAAAAACCAAGGCCACTGAGATCTTTATATTAGTGCAGCAATGTTAAAAGTTGATGTAATTTTGAACTTGTAAAAATTAATAGCAATACTGAAGCTGAGGCTATTGTCTATTTGTGATTTCTTCTATTTATCTAAAAACAAACCAAGCTGAAGAGTTAAACTATCATAAATCTTTTATCATATTGATAAAATATATTATATTTTCTAAGAGCAAACTAGCTCTGCATGGTACAGCTAAATCAGCTTTTCACTCAAAGATCAGACATATCCTGGGCTTCCAGAGACTGATTGAGAAGGTAATTTAATAAGCAGAGAAGCCAGAGCAAGTTCAGTGGACTTTATACGGAAGGACTTGAGAATGGAAGTTTCTGGGCTGATCATCCCATGTCAGAAAGACAAGAGCTAGCCCGGGGAGTGGATTATGATAATTACAAAGCATCTTTCTAAAAGGGTCTGTGTGGGTGTGTGTGTGCGTGTATGCGTGTGTGTGTCTGCTTGTGCTCTGGAAATAGAATTCCCTGATTAACTCCACTGAGTTTCATGCTATTGGTACTTTCCTCCTTAAATTCTTTCATTTGAAGAAATAGCTTTTATTTGATAACCACCCATGGTAGATAATCAAAATATCTTTTCAACAAATTAATTTGATTTATCTTAATATTCTACAACATCAAAATATTTGGTTCTCCTTCCCATTTATAACACTTGACTTGATATTATGCCCCCCAAGGCAAGTAAATGACTGAGTTGAAAAACTGGAGACAAGTGTCATACAAATGTTTTCTTTCTTTCTCCAAATTATAGTTTACTAAAGAGGGAACAAAACCTGAATAGAACATATATTAATCATATTTTAACAAAAGAACATCACAATTAACTGATAGCAGGGCATAACAAAAAAGTAAAATTGTACAAGAAACTAGAACTGAAAAATTCTATCATTTTTTATAGCTTTTCTCAGCCTATTTGTGATGGGCGTACCTGGCAATCAGAAGGAGAACTGAGAATAAGGACTATATAACATTAATCAAATGCACATAGCAATCAAATTAATCATGTATTAACAGAGTACCTTATTTAAGAACTTCTATAATAAGTTTTATGAAGAACCATATGGTTCTGACCCCTGAGAAAAAGGCTATAGGTCACATAAAAATTATACATATATAATGTACACATATATATTTCAAGTAGAAAGAATAAATACTTTTGTCTTCACAAATGCTTATAATTCTGAGGTTATGCAATTTCTAACTTTAAATACTTCTAAAAATGAAAGTCAGCTCTTACTGGATTTCCCCCCCCCACAGTGCTATGAGCTGGTTCTTCCATGGCATAGGAGAAGATAGGAGGGAGTTTATCTCTGAGGTGGCAGCTCTAATGACAAGAAAACCTGGCTGTTTGTTCCCAGGTATGCATAAGTCTAGATTGCTTTAATAGTTACATCTCTCATTTTACTCACTTCTCCAAGAATTCAAATATATAACTGGAGGGAGCTAGGGGAAAGAGGCTGCAGGTATTACATTGTATTGTGGTGAAATATAAACATGCTGGAATTCTCTGAAGTTAACCATCTCTTTTGATTAGCATATCTTCTGTAACTGTGTCCTGAATTTGAGGTTCAGGCCACCACAGTGACTTTGCCTTCTTGTTCCTGCAACTCCCCAGATTTAGGTAATCCAGCAATACCCAGGTATGTCATTCCTCTGATTGGGGAATCTTTAAGTCTCTCAATTTAAATGAAATCTTTCCTTTTTGTCTGTATGCATATGTCTTCCCCTAGTTTAAAATCTCTTCCCTTGAGTCTGCTTCATAAACAAATTATCACCATTGTGTTCCCTTCCAGGTGAAAAAGGAAGCTGGGGCACAAAATTTAGAAGATACTTTCCTGGCCCTGAGAGTGAGTGGCCCCCTAAATTTTGCAACCTAATTTCCCCTTCTTCCTCATATAGTCCATGCCTGGCACTTCACCCTCAAATTTGAAGGAAATTCTTACTGAATCCTTACTATT
The DNA here is from genome assembly GCA_004026745.1 of Myrmecophaga tridactyla. Classification (NCBI taxonomy): domain Eukaryota; kingdom Metazoa; phylum Chordata; class Mammalia; order Pilosa; family Myrmecophagidae; genus Myrmecophaga; species Myrmecophaga tridactyla. The sequence goes on along the minus strand of PVIY010053865.1, from coordinate 9,938 downwards.
TCTACTCACTGCTATTATTTATCATTATAGGAAAGGAGAGGGAAAGGCTGTACTATGTCCCACAAAAGAGGGAGAAATCCCTTAAAGAATTCCCATACTGCACGTGGAAGCATGACTTACCAACCTTGGCTTCTACCCATAACCTGTCAACATCAATTTCTAACAAAAAGGATTTTTGAATTTTCTTTAAAGGACTTCCTTGAAAATTCTAAAGTTATATTGTGCTAACCTGTTCTTTTGATTGGATTTGAGATTTCATGATGGGAGCAATAAGAGACAACTATTATCAGTTTTAATTCCCACAGAACTTGGAAAAAGAAGATGGAAAATATTTCTTTCCTTACCTTCCTCCATCTAGGTGACTTCCTCCATTCTATACTATAATAAATCTTCCTCTTGAGGGTCCCTGTTGTATCAAGCTTCTGCAGTTCCCTCCATTTTTCTGTCACTTTTTATTCCACTCTTGACATTAATTGACTGTAATGAAACTCTCGGGGCTTGTGTGCTTATAGAATTATTTACACGGGACACAGACCAAAATGCTGCCTGACTGTGAGATAATATTCTCCAGGGTCATGATAGCCTAAATTTTACCTTAGTTTCTTCTTTACAGGGATAAAATTGAATACATTTTATTTAGGTCAGTGCTAAGGAGAGTAGTCTACTTTAATTTCAGATCTATTTAATGATTTCTGTTTTCATGGAAATATTACAATGCTTGACAATTCACATCTCATTTAAATACTTCAAATTTAACTTTACTCAGTTAGGAAATTTTTCTAACTCTAAAATTAAATGCAAATTAACCATATAGTAATATCTAACAATAGTGAGACACCTTTAAAAGTAAAGCAGAATTACTTATTCAGAAGCCCAAAACCTTTTCCTCTTTATTTTCCTTGCTTATATAGTTTGAATATCAAGCTTTCTGCTCTGACTACAAATACGTGAACTGACCTGACCTGCTCTCATAGACTGTTATTTTTCTGGTCTTGTTAGCTTTCAAATAACATAAAAGCAAACCAGAATTTTCCCAAGGAAACCAGAAGAAAAGATATGCTGTTGCTTTAAAATTACTTCCTCAGGTATTTTTACAGTTGCAAAAATGAAAATCATAGCAACTCACTTGTTGGGAAAAGATATTTTGCATGTTCTTAGGAAATACTTCTAAAAATGCTCATGAAAAAAGAAAATGAGTTAGTCCAAAACACAAACTATATTTGACAAATCTTTACATTTTTTAAATGATTTTCTCATTTTGGTGTGATTTTATGTTTTCTGGGAAAAAGTCTCAATTAGGTATTACTTTATTTTTAACATTTTTTGCATCTGTCAGAATTCAGTCAGGAAAGCATGGCCTCTATAAATAATAAGGGAATAAGCTATATGTGAAAGGAATAAGATCTAGCATAAGTATAGGAGTAGCTAGGAAAATGAAAATCTAGGTGCTGAATTGGAAAGTGAGAGAAAGTGTCATTAGCCCCCTCCCCCTGGAAAACCAATGGGGTAGATGAGTCTGAACTTACAACAAAATCTAAGGGGCCAAATATATATGGAAACATAAATGGGAAGCACATGCAGAGGACTTTGGAATTGCTGCCTCTGAGGGTTACTGCTCTGCTGCTCAGTAGCCAATATCTGGGGTGACCTGGAGCCACTGCGGGTCAGCAGGCAGGAGAGACACAAATGGGAGGGATGAAAAAAGCTAGGACCCACTGAGCACTTCTGCATTTGTCTATCATTTTATCTGACTGCAAAGACCTTCCAAGAATAACAGCTGCTGCTTCACTTCTATCTTCCAATTCTTACATAAGTTACCCTTTTGACCAATTCTAACCTGAAACCACATGGCAAAGTCCATCCAGGGAAACATGGGTCTCAGCTTAACCAGTGAAAACAGCACAGTCCAACACTTCTCTTTATCATCTACTAGTCCTTGTTGACTAATATATTATGCCTCTAAAGGGCTGGTGCTTCCAAATGGCTCAGCAGGATCCTTGGATTGACCTGAAAGACATTAGGAGAAGGTCAACTTATGAATTTTTTTTTTGCTACAAAAGTAAATTTAACACAAACATCTTGAATCCATGAATAATTTCATTAAAAGATGTAGGTATTAGAGTGATTTTGCCACTTAGTTTTTGTTTGACATTGACTAAACTCTGAATTTCTCAATTGTGAAATGGCTTTAATATTGTAACCACTCATTTTAGGTTGGGTTTTCTGTGAAAGTGAATTAATAGGAAGTATTCCCCGGAAAAAACTGTAAGGGACTGAGAAGTGGGAAAGGGAAGGATGGAAACCAGACAAGGATAAACTGCCAAATATAGTACAGGAGAGCATTTATTTCATTCTCAGAGGGGGACTCTGATGACAGTACAGGCACATCTCTGAGGTGACTCAACCAGCAGGCAAGGAAAGTGGAGAATTTATATTCTGCTTCACCAGCCCATGGGCTAAGACTGTCCTGCAGGAATTTAAAATCCTGGGAAATTCTCTCTCCCTGTGCACGGGCAAAGTGGTCTGGCATCATGAGGACAACCCTCCCACAAAGAGACACAGATGCTAGCAGTTGGGAGTAAATCATTGAGAAGCCAGTGGGCGAGAAAATGGTAAAGGAATCCGAGGGAATATGTTCAATTCATGCATCTGCTCTAATACTTTAAAGGGTCTTTGAGCAGACTTAATAAGAAAATATTTTAAAAGTACCTAGGAAGTGAACTGACACAAAACATCCAATACTTCATAGGCTGTAATAGAGGCAGAAGTAGAAGCGCAGTTGATTTAAGAGCATCCAGAATGAACTTCCATCTATAAGCTACCAAACTATCAGTGACAATGGCTTAGGCCAAAATAGGAATAAGGCTGGAAAAGCTATATGAACTCAGCAAAACTTTCACACTCCAGGGGCAAAGTTGATCGCAGCCATGCAAGTTCTCAAAATCTACTGTAAAGCTGTTGTCATTTAAACAGTTCATTTTTACCATGAGAGTAGACACATAGATATATGGAAAGCAATAGACTGAAATGCGGAGCAGAGAGTGTGTAGAAGTGTATCACATGAGAAAGAAAGCACTTAAAAATAATAGATAAAGTATGGTATTCAGTACATGGTGTTGGAATTATAGGCAATCCATTTGTAAAAAAAAAAAAAATACGTTTTGATTTTTATCCCACAGTGTACAGTAATAAATGCCAGATGCAATTGCTATGAGTATATTAGAGCATTAAAACAAAATATAAGAACCTTATAACAAGATCTCCTTAAGTATAACAAAAATCCACATACGGTTCCAAAAATTAATGACAAATGTAACTTTTTTTTAAACAAAGGACAAAATAGCATACTGAAAAAATATTTGAAACATGTAGAATATGTATTAATATCTAAAATGTAGATTCTCAATGTGAAAATGAACAGAAAATGGGAAATACAGATTTATAATGCATATAAAATAACCATACAGTATTAATAAATATATACAGTGTTTAAATTATATAGTAGTAATATCTCAAAAATATATATATGAGATATAATTTTTCACCCATCAGATGGGCAAAAATAATAAGAATGCCTGTTAAGATATAAGAGACTAGAATATGGGAAATTTGATTTAGGACTTAGGGAATTTGATTATTGGTAGCTAATGGTTCAAATCTGGAGGCCAAACATTGTTAGGCCACCACAATGTTTTGTTTGTTTGTTTGGTTGGCTCTTTTTTAATTGAACATTTATTAAATGAAACATCATGAGTTTCACATAAGGAATGGGGTTTGACAGCGTCTCTTAAATATCAGACTTGACTACAGCAGAGAGGAAGTCTGCAGTAGAAATGAATGAATGAGGCATGCCAGACCTTCAAGCCCTTCCCAGTCCCCACTGACCGCTTCACTCACTTTGTTTTCCTGCCTGGCACCTGCAAATGTTGGGGTTTTGTTTCTTTGGTGATTTTCATGACTAGATATTGTTCAAGTTTGAAAGCTGCTGGAATGTGATATACCAGAAACGGAACAGCTTTTAAAAAGGAGAATTTATTAAGTTGCAAGTTTACAGTTCTAAGACCATGAAAATGTCCAAAGTAAGGCAAGGCTACATATCAAAATGTCCAAATTGAGTCATCAACAAGAGGTTAACATCACTCAAAGAAGGCCGATGAAGTTCTGGGTTTCTCTTTCAACTGGAAAGGCACATGGTGAACATGGTGTCATCTGCTAGCTTTCTCTCCCAGCTTCTTGTTTCATGAAGCTCCCCCGGGAGAGTTTTCCTTTTTCATCTCCAAAGGTCTCTGGCTGTGTGAGCTCTATAGCTTTTTCCAAATCGGTTCCCTCTTAAAGGACTGCAGTAAGCAAACCCCACCTTGAATAGGTAGAGACACATCTCCATGGAAACCATCTAATCAAAAGTTACCACCCACATTGAGTGGGTCACATCTCCATGGATAATCAAAAAGCCACCACCTAGCAATATTGAATGAGGATTAAAGAACATGGCTTTTCTAGGGTACACAAAAGACTCAAACTGGCACAGATATTAAATACATGTCTATATTATGTATAGATAATTGAGAACTGATCATCGAAAATCTCTTGGTCACACTTCCATGGAGTCTAATACTAGAACTGATGGCATATCTGATTGCCTTAGTGCTTCCAGAAGGGTATTTTTAAAAACATATAATAATACCCCTAGTGCCTGTCACAGTGTGCCAAACATATCATGGACCATCAATGAAAGAATAACTGAATAAATACATAAGTGAAATCAGTGGCCGTGGAATAGAGTGAAAAGAGCTGGTTAGATTTTTGGTCTCATTAACTAAATGTTATCATTGGGCTGAAAACTACAGTTGTGGTTAAATATTCAAAGTATTTGGAGTTTTAAGAGGAAACATAATTTGATTAAGGTTTCCTAGCCCTCTGTACAGTGACTGCTACATGAAGAAGAGGAGCTACCTGTTTATTGAGGTAGATCAGAAGTCAATTTTGCAGAAAAAAACAAAATTGATAGCTAATCCTTAGCTACACCTATGTTGAGCCTAAATGATTAGGCCAAAACCAAACCATCATGACACTTTTCAAAGGTGAGATGAAAAGTTTGTCTTATCCTTTCTCGTTCTGGAAACACTTTAACTTGAGAAGTAAATGGATGCGAAATAAAACAGAGGGATAATATTTTACAGTCTCAATTGACTCTACTAAAAAGTTGATTACCCTGGCAATGGAGTCTTTTCCCTTCAGTTAGAATTAATTGAAACCCATATGTCTCAATCTGCCTTAGAAATTCCCTATATGTAAACTATAATTGACTTGGGAAATGAACATGCAGAACATCAGTATAGATTCACTAATATTTCAACTTTTATCTGATAGGGTTTCTAAATTGAGAGAAAGCAACTTAAAGTATGTAATTTAATTTTTAACATTTTCATTTGATCTGTCACTTGATCTTTCTCTTTTGAGCTAAATGGCCCCAGCATACACATGGGGAGATTTCCAAGAAAGTGAAGACCTACTTTTTAATTAGAGCAACAGTGGTAAATGGATATAAAGCAATTTGAATACAGCAGAGACCTCTTAAATCTTTATCAATAAATCTGTGACTGCAACAGGTCTGTCTCAGTACCATAGATTTAGTTAAAGTTGGGCCTGAAATGCGGCAGTAAAATGAATTTGTTACTAAATGCAATCAAGTGTTTCAGTAATTCATGAGAAAGTAATTTCTCAATGTACCTGACTTACTTAATAATTTAAGATTTTTCAGACTTGATAATAGAACCAATGAGCTCTTCATAGACTACAAAATAAAGAAATTTAGTACCTGCTCCAAGTATTATATTCTGTAAATTCATTTTAATAGCCATATTATTTATTTTGTAGAATGAAAACTGTCCAGGTAATGGTTGATTCTATGTTCTATTTCTATGCAATCCATGCAAAAATTCTTATTTCCTATATAAATAATGATCGGTTTGGTTCTGACAATATATTAAAAATTTGAGTATTCAATCATCCAACTAGTTGAATGTTCATCATATATAACACAGATTATTGCACATGTGGATTTCTTTTGAGTCGCAATGATCAGTGTAAAAGGCTTGCAGTCAGGGTTTTATAAATATCCATTTCTACTTTTTCTATTTTATAGGCAACACTTTTTCCCACAGACATGCATTTAAAAATACAGGCCAATCTATATTAGCTATGCTACAAGGAGAGAATTAATTTGATAAGATATGTAAGGCCAAAAATTTTGTTATTTTCAATTTGTCATCCATTATATACTCTCTGCTAGATACTGTGAAGGAAGATCAGTCAAGTCTATGTTTTCATCTCTTTCTTGTTTTCCCTCCACTATTATATATTTTAAAATTTCTCTCCATAATCTAATGTTTTGTATGTTATGAATTCCTTACAATTCTATGAAAACTTCATTAGTTTCATAACTTTTGGTATTCAATGTTCAAAAGTCTTTTGAAAATATGCAAATGTATTGTATCTACTAGTGTCCATTACTGCGTGTTTATTCAGCTCCTTACAATCTGTAATAGCCCCCTGCAGGAGCAATGCTATCTTTTATCTGATAGATTATTTTGTTATGTTACGTGAAACACTGAGTTTGACACTGTACTTAGAGAGATTGTTTTAACATAATGCCAGCTAAATTCCAACTGGAGAGCAGTCTGAGACACTCAATTTCCCAAGAGAATCCTTCCACAAGCTTTAATACTATTAGTATTACACGTTTTCTTAAACCAGTTTGGGTTCAAGATCAAAAAACATTCTCACATAGTAATACAGAAGCCAAAATCATCTTTGAGGGAAGCAGGATCTTTTGTATTTCCTGGATCCCCCATTCTGAATGCCTAGAAGAGAGTTTCTAAAAGTATGTCTGTGACCCATGTGTATTAGACTGTTTCACCTAGAGTGCTTATTGAAAATAAGCATTTTCCCAAATATTGAGACTTAAGACTCAACAAATCACTCATCCAAATCTAGACTGGGACCTAGGAATCTTCATTTAGCAAAGCTCTCAGGTGAATCTTATATACATTTATTTTTACAAAAACTTCATACAGATTTCTGTATTGAGCAAATTTCAAAGCTTCAAGCCAGGATATGAATCAGTGTCTATGTTTTGGATAAAAAGAGACTGATAATGGATAAAACATGTGGATGATTAAGTTTTTGTTTGTTTTGTTTTGTTTTTTGCACGGGTAGGCACCAAGAATCAAACCCGGGTCTCCAGCACGGCAGGTGAGAACTCTGCCTGCTGAGCCGCTGTGGGCCGCCCTGGTTGATTAAATTTTAATGCTATGTCTCCAAGTTCACATTGTCTAATACCTATAGAATCTGTCATATCATTTATACATATAGATTGCTGATGTGTTTACTTTTAAAATTAAAATTTTAAGTCAGTGTGTTCCCACTGTCATGGTCAGGTTCATGTGTCAACTTGGCCAGGTGGTCGTACCTGTTTCTCTGGTTGGGCAAGTGCTGGCCTGTCTTTTGCCATGAGAACATTTCATTGAATTAAATCATGATCACATTGGCTATATCCACAGCTGATTCAATTTGTAATCAGCAAAGGGGAGTGTCTTCTTTAATGAGTGATGTTTAATCTAAGCACTGGAAGCCTTTTAAGGAGGATTCAGAAGAGACAGGCTCTCTTCCTGATTCGGCCAGCAAGCCTCTCCTGTGGAGTTCGTCCAGACCCTCCATTGAAATCATTAGCTTCACAGCCCGCCCTACAGATTTTGGACTCTATGTTCCCACGGTTATGTGAGACACTTTTATAAATTTTATATTTGCAAGTGTTTCCTCTTGATTCTGTTTCTCTAGAGAATCATAACTAATACAACTTGGTACCAGGAGTGGTTCTTAAGAAACAGAATCTTAAAAAATGGGTTTTTATGAAGGGTTTTCTGCTCTGACTGGACTCAAAGGCACTAAGGACTCTGATTTCCATGATCAGAATGACATTGCCAATCCATGGAGTGAGTTGGCAAATGAGATAGTCAAAATATCACTATTCGATTCTTCTAATGCTTCACTTGTACGAATCCAGGCTTGGGGGGATGATGTTTTTGATGCCTTTAGAGTTTTGTGGAAAGAGTAAGTATAGAGATGTTGGCTAGTTGTTGTTACATACATTGTATACATTAATCAGTTATAGAGATGGGCTTAAGGCTTCAAACGAGAAGCGTAATCGCCATCTGACAGATGTAGACGTTTTTGTGAGTGTCCTGAAGGAAAAATCTTATTTCCTGTAGCTTTAGATTTGAGAGCTCTGAAAATCAAACTCAAAATCTTATTGTGAGAGGGCGGCTGTCGTGGCTCAGCAGGCAGAGCTCCGACCTGCCGTGCTGGAGGTCTGGAGTTCGATCCCTGGTGCCTCCTGCCCATATGCAAATTAAAAAAAAAAAAAAATCTTATTGTGAGAGTAGCAAAATAAACTGAAATCTCAATCTTGAATGATGTCTGCCATTAAAGTGAAGGTATTGATTGGAAAGAGTGGGACCCTGAAAAATGGTATTGATAATGGATTGATAATGATGTTGGTGGTGAGGTTGAAACCCTAGGTCCTGCTGAGTCTTCTCTAGATAACCCTGTAATAGTTTGCCCTGAGGACATAGCTGTCCCACCTCCAGCCTCCCTTGAAGATTGGCCATGCAACCTCCACCTGAAGGGATTAGCCCTAGAGTGATTAATCCTGTTTCACCAGATGAAATTGCAAATGAATGCCCTGAAGTAAATGGCTTGGAAGATACTTCTAATTCTTTTCATGACCCACTCCCACCATCCCTCATTTCTTCCAAACATATAACTAGACTAAAGTCCCAACAGGCCCCTAAAGGTAAGGTACAAAGTATCACACATGAGGAGGTATATTATACTCCAAAAGAACTGTGTGAGTTTTCCAATTTATATAGACAGAAATCAAGGGAATATGTATGACAATGGATTTTAAGGGTGTGGGATAATGGTGGGAGAAATACAGGGCTAAATCAGGCTGAATTTATTGATATGGGCCCACTAAGCAGAGATTCTGCATTCAGTGTTATAGCTCAATGAGTTATAATAGGCATTAACAGTTTGTTTGGAAGGTTGGCTGAAACATGGATCAAATAGTGGCCGACACTACCTGGGGTTGAAATGCCAGAACTGTCCTGGTATAAGGTAGATGAGGGGATCCAGAGGCTTAAGAGATTGGAATGTTAGAGTTGATTTATCATGCAAAGCCTGCTCTTATACCCCAGGAATGTCCGGAGGATGCACCTTTTACCAGAATGGTGAGAAATAAATTTGTGAGACTAGCGCCATCATCCCTGAAGAGCTCTGAGCTGCACTTCTCTGTAGGTCAGATATTACTGTGGGAACTGCTGTCACAGAGCTGAAATCTTTAAACACAATGGGGATGACCAGATCCTGAGTTGGCAGAAGCCAGCTGGCAGCACTTAATTGCCAAAGACAGGGTGAAAGTGGCTATTATAATAGACAGCAAACTCAAAGAGGGAGTCAAAATAATCTGACTCACAGAGATTTGTGGCATTGGCTAGTAAATTGTGGGTACCTAGAAATACAATAGATGGACAGTCTACTAAATTCTTGGTTGAACTGTATAAACAAAAGAGTTCTAGGTCAAGTGAACAGAAGTCTAGCTTGAATTACAAAAAGACAGAGTCATGGCCCCCCCTTAACCAATTTCCCGACTTGAGACAGTTGACAGACCTGGAGCCCCTTGAATGAAGGGGAGGTGAAGTCCCTTTTGGGGAGAACCCTGTTAACACTGCTACAGATCTATACTGTTAATCTTCCTCCAAGCCTTCCCCAAGGAGACCGATGGCCTTTTACCAGGGTAAGTCTGCATTGGAGAAAAGGAAATGATCAGATATTTTGGGGATTATTAGACACTGGTTCGGAAGTGACATTAATTCCAG
>PVIY010053864.1:0-14493 GCA_004026745.1 Myrmecophaga tridactyla | reverse complement strand
GGGGGGGGGAAAGGAGCAAATATTAACTTCTTCATTTGGAGATTTCCTGATATTCTCACAAACAGTGGAGATAACCAAATCAATAGGCTGAGCCCTCAATCTTGGGGTTCGCCCCTGTGAAACTTATTCCTGCAAAGGAAAGGCTAATCCTACTTATAATTATGCCTGAGTCGCCTCCAGAGAACCCTTTTGTTGCTCAGATGTAGCCTCTCTCTCTAAGCCAACTTGGCAGGTGAACTCACTGCCCTCCACCCTACGTGGGACATGACTCCCAGAGGTGTAAATCTTCCTGGCACTGTGGTACAGAACTACCAGGATTTTCCAGGACCTGGTACCTGAGAGAGCCTTCTTGACCAAAAGGGAGAAGAACAAAATGAGACAAAATAAAGTTTCAGTGGCTGAGAGATTTTAGAGTTGAGACATTATCCTGGAGGTTATTCTTAGACATTATATAAATATCTCTTTTTAGTTTATGTTATATTGGAGTGGCTGGAATTAAATCCTGAAACTGTTGAGCTGTGTTCTAGTAGCCTTGATTTATGAAGATTATTGTATAACGATATAGCTTTTACAATGTGACTGGGTGATAGTGAAAACCTTGTGTCTGATGCTCCTTTTATCCAGGATATGGGCAGATAAGTAAAAAAAAAAAAAAGTAGATAAAAAAATAATACGAGGGGATGTGGGGCAAAATAAATTGGGTAGTTAGAAATCCTAGTGGTCAATAAGAGGGAGGCGTAAGGGATACAGGATGCATACATTTTTGTTTTTTCTTTTTAGTTCTTTTTCTGGACCAATGCAAATGTTCTAAAATGATCATGGTAATGAATCTGTAACTATGTGATGATATTGTGAGCCACTGATTGTTCACCATGCATAGAATGTATAGGTGTGTCAAGAATACCCACTATCACCACTATTATTCAATGTTGTACTGGAAGGTAGACAAACAAATAAGCCTGCATCAAAATTAGACAGAAAGAAGTAAAACTTACCCTATTTGAAGATGAGATGGTCCCATACTATATAAAAGCCTATAAATCCATAATACTGCTAGAAATATTAAATGAATTCAGCAAAGTGATGGGGTATAAGAGCAACACATGAAAATCAGTAGTGTGTCTATACTAGTAGAAAATAACCTGAAGAGAAAATCAAGAAAAAAGTTCTATTTATAATAGCAACTAGAAGAATCAAATACCTACAAGAAAATTTAACCAAGGATATTAAGGACTTATATATGGAAAATTATAAAACATTGCTAAAAGAAATCAAAGATGGCCTGAATGAATGGAAGGACATTGTGCTAAAGGATTGGAAGACTAAAAATCATTAAATTGTTAAATTTATCCAAAGCAATTTACAGATTCAATGCAGTTCCAATCAAAATTCTAACAACTCCCTTCATAGAAATGGGAAAGTCAATTATCAATTATGTATGGAAGGATAAGGAGCCCCAAACAGCCAAGACATCCTAACAAAGAAGAACAAAATTGGAGGACTCATACTTCCCTATTTCAAATTTCATTACAAAGCTACAGTAATCAAAACAGCATAACAATGAAACAAGAACAGACATATAGGCCAATGGAATAAAACTGAGAATTCAGAAACCTTCAAATTTATGTTCAACTTTTGACAAGGGTGTCAGGTCCACTCAATAGGGAAAGAATAGTACTGGGGAAACTGGGTGTCATATGCAAAAGAATGAAAGTAGACCCCCACCTCACACCTTATATAAAATTACTCAAAATAGACCGAAGACCTAAATATAAAAACTAAAACTATGAAATTCTTAGAAGAAAACATAGGGAAACATCTTCAGAACTTTGTGGTAGGACATGGATTCTTCTATTTATAGCAAAAGCACAAGCAACAAAAGAAATAAATGGTACTTCATCAAAATTAAAAACTTTATGAGAAGCATATCAAGAAAGTATAAAGACAATCTACAGAATAGGGGAAAATATTTGGAAACCATCTATCTGGTAAGGATTTAATATTCATAATATATAAAATTCCTACAATTTGACAATAAAAGAGACAAACAACCTAATTTAAAAATGGGCAAAGATTCAGTGGTAGAATTCTCATCCACCATGTGGGAGGCCCAGGTTCGATTCCTGGCCCACACACTTCCCAAAACAAACAAACAAACAAACAAGCAAAGTAAATAAAGAAAAACATTTCAACAAATGGTACTACAATAAAGGGATACACACATGGAAAAAGAACGTAATGTGACCCCCACCATACAGCATATATATCTCTTGGCTTTTATATATATATATAAAAGGGGGCAAAGGATAGGAATAGACATTTTTCCAAAGATGACATGCAAATGGGTGACAAGTACATGAAAAGATGCTTAACCTTACTGGTTTTCAAGAAAAATGCAAAGTAAACCACAATGAGATACCACTTCACACCTACTAGAATGGCTACAATTAAACAACAACAATAGAAAATAACAAGTGTTAGGTGAGAATGTAGAGAAATAGAAATCCTCATAACAATTTTACATAGGACTGTTAAATTGTTCGTCCCTATGGAAAACAATTTGGGGGTGCTCTAGTTTACTAGCTGCCAGAATGCAATATACCAGAAACAGAATGGCTCTTAAAAAGGGGAATTTAATAAGTTACAAGTTTACGGTTCTAAGGCTGAGAAAAGTCCCAATTAAAACAAGTCTATAGAAATGTCCAATTTAAGGCATCCAGGTAAAGATAACTTGGTTCAAGAAGGCTGATGACGTTCAATGTTTCTCTGTCAGCTGGAAGGGCACATGATGAACATGGAGACATCTGCTGGCTTTCTCGGGGCTCTACAAAAAGGGACTCTCTCCAAAATGCTTCCTCTTTTAAAGGATTCCAGTAAGCAACTCCACCTTCAATGGGTAGAGACACACCTCCATACAAATCATCTAATCAAAAGTTACCACCCACAATTGGGTGGGTCACATCTTCATAGAAACAATCAAAATGCTCCCACCCAGCAATATTGAATGAGGAATAAAGGACATGGCTTTTCTGGAGTCCACCATAGATTCAAACCAGCACACGGGGTTACTCAAAGTTATGCAGAGAAGTATCAGATGATCCAGCAATGCCACTTCTAGGTACATACCCCTAAAGAATTGAAAGCAAGGACTCGAATAGATATGAGCACACCAATGTTCATAGAAACATTATTCACAAGTGCCAAAAGATGAAAGCAACACAAGGGTCCATCAACAAATGAACAGAAAAACAAAATGTAGTATATACATACAAAAGAATTTTATACAGCTGCAAAAAGGAATGGAGTTCTAATACATGCTAAAACATGGATGAACCCTGAAGAGGTCATGTTGAGCAAAATAAGCCAGACACAAAAGCACAAATACTGTCCTTTCCACAAACAATCAGAACATATAAATTCATAGAATCAGAAATTAGAATACAGGTTACCAGAGGCAGGGGTGGGAATGGGGAGTTAATACTTAATTGGCACAGATTTTCTGTTTGGGATCACTGAAAAGTTTTTATAATAGATGATATTGATGGCAGCACATTTTGATTGTAATTAAAATCATTGAATTTTATACTGAAAAGTAGTTAAAATGAGAAATTTTATGTTACATATGTCACCATAATAAAAATTTGTAAAAGTCATAAAAAAGACTATATTGTCTGATAAAGCATTAGTTATCAAGCAAACAATTAGCACAAGTGACAATGTGGTCTATCAGGAATATAGGAAATGCTATGAAAATTGAAGAGCAAGTGCCCGATTTTGCAGCGTGGTTCACTAAGTTTCACAGCAGAGGATTTGCTAGTTTATACTAGGGCGTGAAGAGCAAACTGGACTTCACTGGGCAAACAACAAGAGATACAGGACACTCCAGGCAGAGGGAACAGCATTCGGGGAAGCATTGAGGTAAAAGAGAATATGGCTGGTTAGAAATTTGGTCTGGATTAGATGCTGGAAAGGAGACAATAACCCAACCATGCAAATAGGCAGGTCTTTGCCATTTCTTCTATCTTCACTGGAAAAGTGAATTAAAGTATTGTATTCATTTTCTACGACTGTCATAAAGTACCACAAAATGGGTGGCTGCAAATAATAGAAATTTAATCTTCCCCAGTTCTGGAGGCTAGAAGTTCAAAACCAAGATGGCAGTGTGGCCATGCTCCCTGTTGTAGGAGCCTCTTCTTGCTTTGGTAGCCCCAACTCCTTGGCTTGTGGCAGTATAACTCCACACTCTGCCTCGATTCACATGGTAATCTTCCTCCAGGCATCTCTTTCTCCATGTCCAAATTCCCTTCATTGTACAGGGACACCAGCCATACTAGATTAAGGCTAAGCATATCCAGTATGACCACATCTTAACTTGATTACTTCTACAATGACTCTATTCCCAAATAAGGTCCCTTTCACAGGTGCTGGGGGTTAAGGCTCAAGCATATGTTTTGGAGACACAATTCAACCCCCAACAGATGTAACTAATAGGAACAGAAAATGTACTTTTTAAAAATACTTAATTTTCTACTTACCGGTATTTTCTCAAAGACTAAAACAAAAAACAAAAGATGTTTTATCTTTAATGATGATAAATAAGGAGAAAAAATGTGTTGATTTGAAAAATGTTTGCCATTCTTGCTTCAGCATGTAGTCATAATAAATATCCTACTACCTGCCACAAACAGTGACAGATATATTTATACAAGATTATAATAAAATTCCTGGAGTTATATATAATATCTATATAAATACCATGCAATTTCATTACCATTAGTGCTAGTCTAATGAATACCAGGGGGCTTAATAATATTGTCAGTTAACATGAAATATTATGTATTTCCTACTTATGCATACTGTGAGAATGCTGCGTTATTACTTTTTACTTCATTTCTTTCTGGTGAAAAAGTTTTTAAATGACAATCCATTATACTCTCATCTAAGGATTAATTCAACGTTTAATTCTCTCCTATAGGCTTATAGCATTTGTATTTTGCTTACAAAATGTGATACAACTACAAAGCCCAGTAATCAGTTATGAACCAATGTTTGTTTGTGTATATGTGCGCGTGTGTGCATGTGTACGGGTGTGTTTTAAAAATTCCTTTAGGCCAACAACAAAAAGTGCCATCTCTTCCAAAATGCATCTCCAACTCACCCCAATTCACCTAAGGGATCTCAGTTAATAATAGTGACAGTCATGAGCAATGTTTAAGAGTTGGAAATGCATTAAAATATTACTGCTCACCTGAAAATGTTACCTCCTCCAAGAGCCTAGATTTCTGAACCATAATGTTGGAAAAACAACACTACAGAGATAATCTTCAAATGAGATAATATACTTGCCAAAAAGTAGAGCATTTGAGGACCTTTCTTCAGGGGACAGACTAAAACTTAAGGTAAATAAAGAATTATAAAGTATAGTAAAGACTCAGTAGCAATAGCACGTGGGTTAAGTGCTCCCCCACATTCAAAAGACACTTGAACCCAGCTCCTCCACCATTTATTAACTGTTTAATCTAGATTTTAAAAATTTTGAACTATTTTTAGCTTGAGTTTTCCCATGTATAAATGAAGATGATTATGAGAATAATTAATTCTATCATCTGCTAAATCATGTATTATTTTAATTCTTCAAACGTCATAAAACTCATGAAATAAGTAATATTACTCCCCGTATTTTTTTGCTAGCTGCTGGAGCGTGATATACCAGAACTGCAATAGCTTTTACAAAAAGGGGAATTAATAAGTTATAAGTTTTTTACAGTTCTAAGGAAATGGAAGTGTCCAAATTAAGGCGCAAGCTAGCAGTTAACCTTTATTCAAGAAAGGCCCTCAGGTCTGGAACACCTCTGGCAGCTGGGAAGTCACGTGGCTGACACCTGCTGGTCCCCTGCTCCTGGGTTTCCTTGCTTTCAGCCTCTGTTCCTGTGGGGGTTCCTCACTTTGCTTCTCTGGGGCTGGCTTTCATCTCTTGGCTTCCCTTGGCTCTCTCCAGGTTCTGGCTTGCTTAACATCTCATGGCAATGTCTGCTGGGCTCCAAGCACGTCCCGACATCCGTGCCTCTGTCTCCATGTGTTGGCATTTGTGCCAGCTCTGCTGTGAAATTTCTATGGGCTCTGAGGCTTCTGTAGTTTCTGTTTCTCTCCAAAATGCTTCCTCTTTTAAAGGAGACCAGCAAACTAATCGAGACCCACCTGGAATGGCTAGAGTCCCAGTAAACTAATCAAGACCCACCTGGAATGGCTGGAGTCACATCTCCACCCAAAGTCACACCCACATTGGGCATGTCACATCTCCGTGGAGATAATCTTATCAAAAGCTTCCGGCATATGTGATTGAATCAGGATTAAAAGAAACAACTGTCTCCACAAGATTGAATCAGGATGAAAACAAGGCTTTTCTGGGGTACATAATACTTTCAAACCGGCACACTCCTCCTTTTATATGAGAATATATTTGTAGTTGCTGATGCCATTTCTATGAGGATTATAATTAATTGCCTAGAACAGTGTTTGACAATTTTTGGCAAATAAATGCTTAATAAAATCAATTATCATTAGGGATTTAAATTTTCAAAAGAATGGCTTCATATATCAGTCAAAGAAGAAATTTTAGCTAATTTATATAACAGCATGAAAACTTAATTTAACATTTCACTGAAAATATTTAGAAGAATTTTCATTTAGCATTTCAAAGTTAATCACATAAGATCTAACAAAACATGCCTAAATTATTTTCAGGGAAGAAATTTTGTTACCCAGCAGGTTATGCTTCTTCTTACAATAGGATTTGGAAAATATCAGAAATAACTGGAGAATGAATACTGCTCAATTCCTATTATCAAAATATGCTGACAATGACTGAAATGGGAATATAATTTTCTACTGTAAAATACCAATTAATATCTTTTAAATATGAGAAGAATCCATTATATGCACAGAAAAAAATCCCTGCCTTAGAATAAAATTGCTATAGAGGCCAGTGAGAAAAACTTGGGAAGATTGCCTTTTTCACTCATCGCAAGTACAAAACAGCATTAAAAGTGTAAAGAACTAATTCAAATTTATCTTCCACTGAAAGGCAATAGCTGTAAATTAGGGCTGATTCTGAAGGGGTAAGGGAACCCTTGGCATGCCTCTGCCAGCCTTTACTAGTGTCTTCTGAACCAGTCCCGCAGTAATACCTTAGAAAATAAGTGCTAACCTCACACAACTCAGGAATGGACATTGGTCATGCTTTAAGAATATTTAGCATGACAATCAGAACACAGACTATTCCCCCACCCTTTTTTTTTGGGGGGTGGGGTGGGAGTGCATGGTCCAGGACTCGAACCTGGGTCTTCCGCATGGAAAGTGAGCATTCTAACCACTGAGCTACGCGTGCACCCTCTGGTCCTTTTAATCCCTGTAAAACCTTTAATAAGAATTGAGTGCAATGCTCTATATATGCTCATTAAATCAAACTTATGGTGCGCAATTCCTCAACCTCCCTGGTGTGGTTCTTGACCTCGGCAAAACATTAGAATGACTGAGTGGGTGTCTAAAGGAAACCTGTGTGGGTCTAACACCAAGACAAGTTTAATTGGAACTTACGAATTTCAGACTCAGAAGCATCAGGGCCTGAGAGGGATAAATTTTTTTTAATGAAATTCATCATGAATCGTAACAAAAAAGCTATCTTTTTGTCCATGCAGGAGCAGATTTTATTTTTATCTCCTTCAAATACATTTTTCTTAACTTCATCAAAACGGCTATCTCCTTTTAAAATTTCTTTTATTAAGATAAATTGAGGGGTTTTCAGAACAATCATGAATAAAACAGAGGATTCCATACACCACCTTCTTAGTAGCACCTTGTATTGGTGTGGTATATTTGTTACAATCGATGAAAGTACATTCTTATAACTGTACTATTAACTATTTAACCTAACCTATGGTCCATGGTTTAACCTGTGTTGTACAGCTTCACGGATTTTTTAAAAATTTATTCTGTTACCATATATACGACTTTTTCTCTTTTAGCCACATTCAGTATATATTTCAGTGTCGTTAATTACGTTCACACCTTATGCTATCACCACCACCATCCATAATCGAAACGTTAAAAATGCTATCCCTTTTGACAGTATCCTATTCTTTTATGTTTTCAATTTCTCTTTCGGGTTGATGACTTAAAATGTATTTATTTCTCTGCTTGTTCTATTATGTCAAACTCTTAGGGATCTAATGCTACAGTTTGTTGTGTCTGAAGACTCTTACCTAATGAATTTTTCACACAATTAATTGCTGGAATGGAAATGGCTCACATTGTCAAACTTTCTAGGTAAATAATTGTTAGTATTCTTTCATTAAGCAAATTTTACATGGTAACCATGTGCCTATACATTCATATTTTCAGTTACAAATTTGATGAAATTGGAGGTTTGGTTTTAAAATGATCTATTAATAGATTAGTATTCTTGAAAGAATTTAGCGGGGCCACTACTCATTTGGAATTTAACAGAAATTAGCTTAATTTCACTGTTTTCTGCTCAATGACCAGCTCAGAAAGCAAGGAAAGCTCAAGGGAGAAGAAAAAAAGACTTAACTTTAAAGTCAACTTATTTTTTAGCTCCATTTCAATCCTCTGTTTGACAATAAATATCTTTATTTGTAAGCAATATCTTATTATGGTACAGAAAGCAAAAATACATTTAATTATATATTTAGTAGGGAAATTTAATTGAAAAGAATAAAGGTACAGCAATAGTCCTTGAGATTTCAGAATATGTAGTTGCCTTAATAAGTATATTATTTGGGTGGTTAAAAAGCAGTAAGAGAGGGTGGTGCAATGGTGGCTCAGTGGTAGAATTCTCACTTGTCATACTGGAGACCTGGGTTTGATTCCTGGTGCCTGCCCATGTAAAAAATGAACAAACAAATTTAATAAATAAATAAATAATAAAAATAAAGTCAGTATGAAGGCCGTGCAACAGTGGATCAGTGGCAGAATTCTTGCCTGTCATGCCAGAGACCTGGGTTCATTTCCCAGAGCCTGCCCATGTCAACAAACAAACAAACAAACAAAAAGGCAGTATGAGGTCTGTAGAAGCCTGGAAGTCAGAAAGAATGCATGGCAGGTTATAAAATGCTAACAGGTTATCAGACTTGGAGACAACTAAATCTGAGGTCTTCAAATTGTTTTAATTTTAGAACCTTTGTTCAAACAAAGCTTTCCTCAGATCTGCTAAATATAAAACATCAATCAGGAGCTACACTGGCCCCCCAGTGAGGCAGGGTGTGGTGGTGACACTCTGCAGAGCCCGGTTTGAAGTCACTACAGGAGGCTGACATCACGGAGCTTTTCTGGACAGAGTATCTCCAGCAGGATTGGACTTTGATATTAACATGTAAATGAGATAATGCATATTTAATTGGTTTTGACATTATTGTTACTATATCTTACAGTAAATACATATTCAAAAGTGATATGCATAATTTTCATTCTCCAACTTCATTGGTCATGAAAATAAAGTTTTAAATCACTTTATCAGTGCTTCAAGATAAATTAACCATTTTTCAGGCAGAAAATAACTCATCCCTAAGGAGACAAGGTTTGCCAACTCAAACTGTGCACAACCAAAAAGCTGAAGCTTTCATACTTTTGACATATAACAGCTCATTTTAAAAATAATCGCTACAATACTTATTTCCAGTTTGTTTTTCCTTTTAAGTCGTTCATTTGGAAGCATATTTGAGTAGAAGCTTCACATCATTCTGTTCTCCTGCTAAGAAAAATTCTGGCTGGTTCATGGTAATAGAAATGATGAAATAGCTTGGAAAAAAACTCAACACATTGTACTATGATTTTCTTACAGAAGATAACATAAATGTCAAATAAAATTAATGTTTTAAGAAGCCTGGTTCTGGCTATCAATACTTTTATGGGTTGGGGCATAGATTTGATATTTAATGGTGAACTAGAGAAGATTACTCTTAAGAATAAAAAATAGGTATTTAAGTAATTTTTCCATTTTCTTTATTTTTCACAGCTGTGAATTGAGTGAAGCAGTTGAAATAGAAAAGCAGGCTACATTATAAGGACAAAAGGTACTAAATAAGTCTGACTTTTACATTTGTCTACTTTATGAAATTAGCATTTAGAATTGAAACAAAAAATATGACAACAGAAATAATAACCAAATTCATACTAAAACTACCCTCGTTAATTGTCTCTGGGTAACTATCAAACATTGCAAATAAGTTAGCAAATCATAAATATAAGGAAAGTCAGTAGTCCTACGCCATAAAGGCTCTTCGATTTTTTTTCTTATGACTTCCGTCTTCTCCAACTATTTAGTATCTCCTCTTTGTAGATTCTGTAATCTAGTCCTCTCCTTTTTAAATTTTATACTATTCCCTCTGATTCCTCATCTACTCCCGTCACATCAGCTCTTCTTCTTTCCCTCTTTATATATTCCTTTCAAAATGCCAATCTGCTAAACATCTCCAGCTGGACCTTGTAATATATCCCACACATGGCTAGGACAGAAAGTCCTTCCTCCAAATCAACCAGTGTCCTGAGTTTGCTGTGCCCATTTATGACATTACCATTCTACAAGTTACTTTGGCCTAAGACTTTAGAGATTTCGTTCTCTGTCTTTGGTTCCGTAGCCTTCTGCCAAGTCTGCCACTTGCAATGAACTGGTTCAGATGGTTATACATTCTTAATTCCCAGTGGCCCTGAGGATCACATGGGGGGGTCACTGCTCCTCCTGCATGGGGTGCCTTTCTTAAAGCCCATGAATATGTTTTACAAAAGGTTGGAGCTTGCAATTCACTATTTCTCAAAACCTAACTATGCAGAAACTGGCCCATACTTTGGTTGAATAAAAATATTATGTTACCATGTCCAGCACATACATGTGATATATTTAAGTTATTCTTTTTACTTCCTTGACTGCTCAAGCAAATATATTACAACGGGTTGACTTAAACAAGAGGAATTTATTGGCTCACAGTTTTTGAGGCTAGGAGAAGTTCAGATCAAGGCATCATCAAGGCAAGGCTTTTTTCCCCAAAGCCTGAGATCCTGGGCCTGGATGCTGGTGAGTCTTGGTCCCTGGGCTCCTTTGTCACCTGGCGATGCACAAGGCAGCCCATCCTGTCCTCTCCCTTCTCCACCTTCCATTGATGTTCAGCTTCTGGCTGTTTCCTCTGTGGCTTTCTGAGTTTCATTCTGCTTTAAAAGGTCTCTAGTAATAAGATTAAGTCCAATCTCCTGATCTGTTTAACTGAAGTAACTTCATCAAAAGGTCCTACTTACAATGGCACACCCATAGTAATGGAATAAGTTTAAGGACATGGTTTTCTGGGGTACATAGCTCCAAACCACCAGTTACACATATTTATTTTTGTACTTCAGGTATGAAAAAGCAGAAAAGACCATGTTCAACCACCTGTACCACAATGACTTCCTAGTATCTCAGTTTTAACCAATTATATTTCTTAATGGTTTGAATTTCTGAATCAATGATTGATTGTTGTGTTCCCTATCAAACTGTTCACATCTTGATCGTGGGTCTTAACACATTTGTAATACAATAAGTTTTCTCGTTTGTCTCCTGTGCCAGTTTGAAAGGATTTATGTACCCTAGAAAAGCCATGTTTTAATCCTAATCAATCTTGTGGGAGCAATGGTTTCTTCTAATCCCTATTCAGTACTGAAGGTCGGAAACTTGATTAGGTTATCACCACAGAGATGTGATGATCAATTGTGGGTATTAAACTTGATTAGATGGAGACATGTCTCCACCCATTCAATGTGGGTCTTGATTAGTTTACCAGAATCCTATAAAAGAGGAAACATTTTAGAGTAAGCTGGAGATTCAGAGATGGCAGAGAAGGACAACAGCATGACAAGAGCCACAAAGCAGAGTCCACCAGCCAGCGACCTTTGGAGATTCTGAGAGAGCAGAGAAGGATGGCAGAATGCCACAGAACCACAAAGCAGAGAGTCTACCAGCCAGCAACTTTTGGAGATGAAGAAGGAAAACACCTTCCAGGGAGCTTCATGAAGCAAGAGATTCGGAGAGAAAGCTAGCAGATGCCCCCACGTTCGCCATGTAGCCTTTCCAGTTGAGAGAGAAACGCTGAACTTCATTGGCCTTCTTGAACCAAGGTATCTTTTATTCTTTTTTAAAATATTTTTATTGACAAATCTTCACAAACAATGGCTCACAATATCATGACATAGTTGTGTATTCTTCACCATAATCATTTTTTATGAAACATAACCACATACAAACACAAACATTCTTACCATATGATCATTACATTCTTATATAGTCAATAACTCACAAAACCCTCACATAGTTGTATATTCATCATCATGATTGTTTCTCAGAACATTTGCATCAGTTCAGAAAAAGAAAACAGAAAAAATCTCATACATACCATATCCCTTACCACTCCCTTTCATTGATCACTAGCATTTCAATCTACAAAATTTATTTTAACATTTGTTCCCCCTATTATTATTTTTAATCCATATGTTCCACTCATCTGTCAATAAGGTAGATAAAAGGAGCATCAGACACAAGGTTTTCACAACCACACAGTCACATCACAAAAGCTATATCATTATACAATCATCCTCAAGAAACATGGCTACTGGAGCACAGCTCTACATTTTCAGGCAGTTCCCTCCAGCCTCTCCATTTCACCTTAACTAAACAGGTGATATCTACTTAATGCATAAGAATAACCTCCAGGATAACCTCTGGACTCTGTTTGAAATCTCTCAGCCATTCACAGTTTATTTTGTCTCATTTCGTTCTCCCCCTTTTGGTCGGGAAGGTTTTCTCAATCCCTTGATGTTGAGTCCCAGCTCATTCTAGGATTTCTGTCCCACCTTGCCAGGAAGGTCCACACCCCCAGAAGCATGTCCCAGGTAGAGAGGGGGGAGGGCAGTGAGTTTGCTTGTCATGTTGGCTGAGAGAGAGAGAGGCCACATCTGAGCAACAAAAGGTTCTCTTGGGGGTGATTCTTAGGCCTAATTTTAAGTATTTTTAGCCTATCCTTTGTGAGGTTAAGTTTCTTATGTACAAACCCCAAGATTGGGGGCTTAGTCTATTGCTTTGGTTGTCCCCACTGATCGTGAGAATATCAAGAATTCTTCACTTGGGGAAGTTGAATTTTCCCCCTTTCTCCCCAGTCCCCCATGGAGACTTTGCAAATACTTTTTAATTCACTGTTCAAATCACTCTGGGATTTATTGGGGCATCACTCTGGACAAACCTACAAAATCTCATGCCCTACTCAAGGTTCCAAGTATTACGGTGTTCAATTAAGCTGTCCACATAAGTTATATTAGGAAATATACTAGTCAAAATATAAATCTTGTACCAAATAAACATATTTTGCTTTAGTCTCACACATAAGTTAAAGTCTTAAAATATAAATTACCATCTGTTTTCAACCCCTGCATTATCGACACTCTTTGTTCTTCCTCATGTAAACCATTATTAAATTTGTACATTTAGTCACTATCATTATACACTCTAGGCATTCCTAGGTTATACCAACTCAGTCTTTATCTTATATCTTACCTTCTGATTTCATTTGTGACCCCAGGCTTCCTCCCTCTATCATTCTCACATTCAGCTTCATTCAGTGTTCTAACATTATTGTATTATAGTTAGGTAGTATTATCATATTATCCATTTCTGAATTTTTACAATCAGTCCTATTGCACAATCTGTATCCCTTCAGTTCCAATTACCCAATATCTACCCTATTTCTATCTCCTGCAGACCTCTGTTCTTAACTGAAATTCTCCAAGTTCATTTATAAATGTTAGTTCATATCAGTGAGACCATACAATATTTGTCCTTTTGTTTCTGGCTAATCTCACTCAGCATAATGTCCTTAAGGTCCATCCATGTTGTCATATACTTCATAACTTTATTCTTACAGCTGCATAATATTCCATCGTATGTATATACTACAGCTTGTTTAGCCACTCATCTGTTATGGGCATTTGGGCTGTTTCCATCTCTTGGCAATTATAAATAATGCTGCTGTAAACATTGGTGTGCAAATGTCCATTTGTGCCTTTACCCTCATGTCCTTGAGTAGATACCTAACAATGGTATTGCCAGGTCATATGGCAATTCTATACTTAGCTTCCTGAGGAATTGCCAAGCTGCCTACCACAGCGGTTGTACCATTTGACATTCCCACCAACAGTGGATTAGTGTGCCTCTTTCTCCACATCCTCTCCAGCACCTGTCGTTTTCTGTTTTACTGATAATGGCCATTCTGGTGGGTGTGAGATGATATTGCATTGTGGTTTTGATTTGCACTTCCCTATTATCCAGGGAAGTTGAGCATCTTTTCAT
Source organism: Myrmecophaga tridactyla (assembly GCA_004026745.1). Lineage (NCBI taxonomy): Eukaryota > Metazoa > Chordata > Mammalia > Pilosa > Myrmecophagidae > Myrmecophaga > Myrmecophaga tridactyla. Next base: position 110 of record PVIY010053864.1, on the reverse strand, counting down.
GTGCCTTTTGGCCATTTGTATTTCCTCTTCTGAGAAGTGTCCGTCCAAGTCTTTTGCCCATTTTTGTAATTGGTTTGCCAAACCAATTAAACAAACAAAAAAAAGCCTGC
>PVIY010053863.1:0-14484 GCA_004026745.1 Myrmecophaga tridactyla | reverse complement strand
TTAATTACCTTAATTAGTTTATTCTGGAGATTGCTTTCACTTCTTTTATCTAGAGTTTTCTTGCTGGATGAATTTGTTGTCTATCTGTTCTTTGACATTCCGTTCAGCTTTATCTGGACCTTTAGCTTAAGTTTTGTTTAACAGAGGAGAATTTTTCAGTTCTTGTTTTCTTGTTTCTTGCCCTGCTTGTGTGGTGCCTCCCCCACACACACTTAGGAGGGTCTACTTATATATTATAGACCCCAGCCAGATTTTCCCAGACCAAACTGGCCTCCTATCAGGAGGAAAGAGTCCCCTGCATTGGTTTTCCCTGAGGGTGAGACCCAGCAGGTTGAAAGACTTTCCTGCCAAGCCTCTGGACTCTGTTTTTCTTATCCTGCACAGTATGTGGTGCTTGTCTGACTGCAGGTCCCACCAGCATAAGATGTTGCAGTACCTTTAACTTTGGCAGACTCTCCCTGCTGGGGGCGTGGTGGAGACAGAGGAGAGGTTGTAAGCTGGTTTTAATGACTTCAAATTACCAAGCCCTGGTGTCTGAATTCCTTGACAGAGGGATTCCACCTGGGTGGGGCTTCACCCCTCCCCTGGGGAAGGCACAGGCTCCAGATAAGCCCCCAAAAGAGCTCACTTCTGCCTATGCCTGGGGCAGTTGCAGCCTGAAAAGTCCTGCTGCTGTATCCAGAGGCAGTCAAGCCTTTGTAGATACACAGCCTTTTTTTTTTTCCCCCCTTTTTCTGTCCTCCCCCCTTGGCTCCGGGGCAAAAATGAGCAACCTCCTCTTTGATCCGGTTCACCTAAGCTGGGGGCCTATTTTTAGTAGTCAGAATTTGTTAATTAGTTCCACAATTGGTGTTTGATTGTGCCCAGTCCCTGCTGCTGGTAAAGTCTCTTTCCTTTCCCCTCTGGGAAGTGGCCTGTGGGGGAGGGGCACTGGCCGCCGCGGCTTTGGGAACTCATGGTTCTGGGAGGTGCTCGCAGCTGGTCCAGACTAGGATATGCTGTGTGTCTAGTCACTGATGTGGCCCCAGGAGCTGTTCTGTACTGTTTCTGGTTATTTAGTAGTTGTTCTGGAGGACAAACTAAAATGCACATGTTGTTAAGCTGCCAATTTGACCCAGAACTGGACAACTGATCTTTGATAAGGCAGTCAAGCCAACCCACTTGGGATAGAGCAGCCTCTTCAATAAATGGTGTTTGGAGAACTGGATATCCATATGCAAAAGAATGAAAGAGGATCCACATCTCACACCTTATTCAAAAATTAATTCAAAATGGATCAGAGACCTAAGTATTAATAAAGACCATACAACTGTAGGAGAAAATGTAGGGAAATATCTTATAAATCTTGTAATAGGAAGTGGTCTCCTAAACCTTAAATCCAAAGCATGAGCACTGAAAAAAGAAATAGATAAATGGGATCTATTCAAAATTAAACACTTTTGTGCATCAAAGAACTTTGTCAGGAAAGTAAAAAGGCAGCCTACACAATGCAAAACAATATTTGGAAATCACATATTAGATACAGGTTTAGTATCCAGAATATACAACGGAATTCTTCAACTCAGCAATTAAATACAAATGACTCAATTAAAAAATGGGCAAAAGACATGAACACACACTTTGCAGAAGAGGAAACAAATGGCTAAAAGGCACATGGAAAGATGCTCAACTTTACTGGCTATTAGAGAAATGCAAATCAAAACCACAATGAGATATCATCTCACACCCACTAGACTAGTCACTATCAAAAACAAAAACAAAAACAAAAGCAGAAAGTGTCAATTGCTGGAGAAGGTGAAGAGAAAGAAGCACACTTATCTACTGTTGGTGGAAATTTATAATTGAACAACTGCTCTAAAAAGAAGTTTGGCAGTGTCTCATGAAGCTAAGTATAGACTTGCCGTATGATCCAGCAATCCCGTTACTAGGTGTATATTCAGAGGAACTGAAAGTAAGGACACAAAAGGACATTTGAACAACAATGTTTATAGAAGCATTATTTATAATTGCCAAGTGATGGATATAGCCTAAGTGTCCATCAATGGATGAGTGACTAAACAATTTGTGGTATATATGTATAGTGTAACACTCTGTAGCTGTAAGACAGAATAAAGTCATGAAGTATGTAACAGGGTGGATGAATCTTGAGAACATTAGGTTGAGTGAAATTAGCCAGAAACAAAAGGACAAATACTATGTGGCCTCATTAATATGAACCCTGCCCCCTAGGGTTGGAAAAGGATCAGAGGTTCAGCTCAGAGCTGCTGGGATGAGGAATCTAGCTCTCCAGCTTTCTGAGTCTGTACAGAGCCACCAAAGTGAAGGATCTTACTCACCAGCCCTCTGAATCTGGCTCAGAGCTGCCAGGGTGAGAAGTTTGGCTCACCAGCCCTCTGTCTGGTTCAGGAGTCAAGAAGTGAAATCAGACCACCCATCTCCTGAGTTTAAGGCTTTCTCCCCAACAAGGACACCTGGTAGTGAGAAGGTGTGGCAGGTATACCCTCAGCTGCAAGATGTACAGCATGCTGGGCCTCAGTAAGTGAGTATCTCTCTATCTCTCTCATTTCAGCATATAGGCAGTGGATCCAGCACACTGATTGACTGCCCCCTGGGCTGCATCCTAAGAAATTGGAATAGTCTGCTGAACATCAAACTGAAAAGGAAAAAGTTAGTTTCTTACTGTCATATTGCTTGGCCTCAAAATAAATTGGGAAGTGGAGGAAAATGATCAAAAAATGGCACTCTTGTCTTTAATGCCATACTTCAATTAGATCTTTTTATGCAAAAGAGATGGAAATGGTCAAAAATTTCATATGTTGCAGATTTTCATGACTCTATATCAGGACAAATCATGTAAAATATGTTACCTTAAAGGGGAATTAAAAGATGAATCCTTTCTATCACAGGAAGATAAGGAAGCAAATCTATTAAATAACCCATTGTTAGCCAAATTCCCAAAACTTGAAACCTTAAAAAGACTCTAGGATGATCCTCCTTCAAGCCCAGATCCTGAGCCCACCAGAATTGATGCTCCCATAGACTCTTATCCTTTAAAAGAATAGGCTTTCAAGCCCACTATGCCCCATACCTATTCAAGTCTGGTTGGACAAACTTGCAGTGGAGCCACTTATCACCTCCATGGACAGGGAGAACAATATCTCAGAAGGAAATGGAATGTATCCTCTCAGGAAAGTAGCTAATGAGTATACGGGAACCATAAGAGTCCATGTCCCTTTTTCTATAACAGACTTAACACAATATAAGTAGTAATTGGGAAATTTCCCATGGAACCTCTAAGTTTCTAGAGGAATTTAAACCTGGTCCTCACCTATGAGTTCACCTGGGTATACATTCAAATTAGTCTCTTCTTCTGTTGCACTTCCAAGGAGAAGTGAAGGATCTGGGTAGACACCTAAGAGCATGCAGACAAGCTGAATGGGGAGAAGCCAGCATGATATAAGGCAGAGACAGTAGCTGTCCCACACACAGACCTTAACTGGAATTATCAAAGAGGGCAGCAAGTTTTTGATATAAGGGACCACATGGTTACTTGCATAATAGAAGGTATGAAAATTGTATTAGAATATGCTACAGAGTGTAACTCAGGAAGACAAAGAAAATCCTGGTTTGTTTAGGGAGACTAGTAGAGGCTATGAAAAAGTATATCAATGTAGACCTGGACTCTGAGGAAAGACAAATCTTATTGGAAACCTACTTCATAGACCAGTTAGCTTCAGATATAAGGACAAAACTGCAAGAGATGAACTCAAGACCCAAAAAACCTATGAATAACTTTATAAGTACTGTCTTTTCTGTCTTTAATAACTGCAGTGGAGGAGAAAGCCAGAAGAGACTGGAATAAGGCAAGGCTCATAGCTTATAATATAAATGGTAAGCAGACACTTCTGGGTCAATTGAGGCAGAAGCCACAGGGAACCTGTCATCAATGTGGAAAGTCAGGGCACTGGAGTTGGGAGTGTCCCCAAGGATGAAAGTAGCATTAGGACAGACAGAACCCCCCTGTCCCTATCCATGATACAGGAAGGCAGGACACTGGACCTGAGAGTGCATGGAGCCCCCAAGGAGAAGTAGTCAATCTCCAAAAGCCCTGTTGACCCCCAACCAGGAATGAAGGGGTCTGAGACAAGTAGCTCCCTGGATCCTGTAGAAGAACACTGAACTCATTTATCCAGTGATAAATATCAAGTGTCTCATGACATGGTGGGTAAGACCATTAATTTTTAAATATGGGAGTCACATATTCTATTTTAACCTTTCACTCCAGCCCTCTCTCCTCTAAAACCTGTCCCACAGTGGGAATAGATAGGAAGTCTCAGGCTCAAGCCTTCACCCCACATCTCTCCTGCTGAATTGGTAGTACTCTTTTGAGTCATCAGTTTTTAATAATGCGAAAGGGTCCTACTCCACTTCTAGGAAGGGATATATGATGGTATTAGGTGCTCAAATCCAAACAATAGGCAGTCTGTCAAAGCAAGAATCTGAAAGACCTATATACTGTGTCATTATGAATGGTATTAACTGGGACTGAAAGCTCTCTACAGTACCCCCCATAGTTAAAAGATCAAGTGGACCCCAAAGTCTGGGAGACAGACCTGCCTGGGAAGGCAATTCATATCTCTTCTATTGTAATCCAGTACAGAAGAGATTTGCCTTACCCCAGAAAAAAAGAAAGTATCCCCTTAAGCAGGAGGACAAGCTCTCATCTGAAAATTTTTAAAGGCAGAACATCTCAATCCCCACAGGTCTCCTTCTAATACCCTCAATCTGCTTGTTAAAAAGCCAAATGGGTCCTACCATTTAGTGCAAGATCTTAGGGTAATAAACTAATTTGTCATTCCCCTCTACCCTGTCATACCTAACCCTTAACAATCCTCCTTAATAAAATCCTGAGCTCCACCATGTGGTATTCAGTTCTTGATTTAAAAGATGCTTTCTTCTGCATACCTTTCCACTTTGATTCTCAATTTCTATTTGCCTTTGGGTGGCAAGGACCTGGGGACACAACTCCAACCCAGCTTATATGGACTCCTACCACAAGAGTTCGGAAACAGTCCTTCTCTTTTTGGGTATGCATTAGCACAGGACCTAACCCTTCTGCATTTAGAATATAGCTCCCTTCTTCAGTATGTGGATGATCTGTTAATATGCAGTCCTATGACAGAAACCTCCTTCATGGACACCATTGCCATCCTTAATTTCTTAGCTGAACAAGGATACCGAGTTTATCTTCTAAAGCTCAAATTGCCTTGCCAAAAGTTCTTTGCCTTGGGTTTGTCCTCATCCCGTGGGAGTGTTCCTTGTCATCTGATAGAGACCAGTTTACACTCTCAGTGCCACTCCCCTGAGACAAAGCAGTAACTATCAGTCTTTTTAGGGATGGCAGTATATTGCAGAATCTGGATTCCTTGACTTAGAAAAATTGCACAGTCACTGTATGAAGCTATTATGGGACTAGACAGTGCCCCCTTAGAGAGGGCAGAAGAGCAACCTACAGAGTAGGCTCCTTACAGCCTGTTGTAGCCTGCTACAGGGTAGGCTGCTCTGCATTTAAGGTTTACTTATCAGCCTGCCTGCCCTGGGCCTGCCAAGCTCAGATAAGCCATTTTACTTATACATGACTGAAAAGAAAGGGATAACATTAGGAATCTTAGTGCAAAAGCTTGGAAACATTCCCTGGCCTGTGGCATGCTTACAAAGTCATTAGATACCACAGTCCAGGGATGGCTGCCCTGCCTTCAGAGCAATAGGGGTCACTCACTGCTTTGCTTATAAAACAAACCATTAAGCTGATGTGGGGACAAATTGTAACATGTACACCCCCCCCCCACCAAGTCAGAGACATCATGGAAACAAGAGGATATCAGTGGCTTTCAAACAACAGACTCCTGAAATACAGGGCCAGGCCTTAGACATGCCAGATGTTTAAATTCGAGTCTGAACCCCCCTGAACCTAGTTGCCCCATTGCCAAAACAAAACCAGTCCTGATTTGGACTTGTTGTTCCTAAGCCCAAATCAGGAAAGTGCACCCCTTGAGCACTCATGCACGGAGACACTAGCTCAAAGTTATTCTAACAGGCCAAATCCTAGTTCTTTCTAAAATGCTACTAATCAACAGGATAAGTACTGTAAAGTAGACCACAGAGTGAAGGGCAGAGTGATGGGCTCCTTTGACATGGCAAAACAGAAAGCCACCTGGCATTCTTTTTTATGAGACCATCACCTCTTCTTTCACACATAACTGCCATCTGAATGAGTCTTTCCACAATGCACCTTCATGACCTGGAGGCAGGTAAGAGCAAAGACACCCGTGGAGTCAACCCAAGACTGAATGGGTGACTAGCCAACTGTGTTACTTCAATCTGTGGGCATCTCAATATCCTAAACTTTGATGTCATGCTCAAAACTGAAGAAGTATTATTCTTTCCCTGTGGAACTAATACGTACCTAACTTTAACCAGCAATTGGACTGGCTCTTGCTCTTTAGCCTGTGTTAGCTCAGGACTTTCCTATTAGCCAGATCCTAACCCAGTTCCTTTTTCCTCCTTTATAGGATTCTTCCAAACAAAATGTGCACTTCCTTTCCTAATCCTTCTTTTACTGGGCACCAAGTTCATAGCCACTGGACTCGGTGTAGGAGAACTTGTTTAGCCATCAATTCCACCACAATCTCTCATTAGAGTTCACATATAGTGTAGAGCCCACCGCACAAACTCTAGGCCTCATCTGAACCCAAATAAAGTCCCCAGCAGTGGTAGTGCTCCAAAACAAGTGAGCCTTGGATCCACTCACTGCAGCCCAAGAGGAAACTCGCCTTCTCTTACAAGAAGAGTGCTGCTTTTATGTCAACCACTCAGGTGAAATTTAAGAAAATATGTGAGACCCTTGGAATAATCCCAGCACATTAAATGCAATGCTGGAAATGACCGGATTCATTTTCTATATCTATTTAATCTAACTACCTGGATCTTTCTTTATCTTGGTTTATTTGTTCCTTTTTTCCATTCTTTTGTTTGACCCATGTATGTTTAACTGGCTTGTTAAATTTGTTTCCTAAAGTCTGCAAGCATTCCGTACTAAGCTCATGCTCACCCATGAATGTCGACCTATTCCAGACCAAGACCAGCTTACCCATATCTCACTAGAATGCAGAAAGAGTTTTACACCCCTGCAGGCAGGGACTACAGCCCTTAAAACAGTAAGAATTAATTTCAGAAGTCGGACCTTCACCTGAATAATTCATACCCATCTACATATGCTCCCTACCTCCTGTCACACTTAACAAGTAATTTTAAAAATTCACCATGTTTTTTTGTTCTTGACTGTGTCATTTTATGTTACTGCCAGGTCATTTACAGGAATTAACCAAATGGTAACTCGTTTCTGGCTGTGCAGAAACCCAACTCTTCACAATTTATTTTGAATACTGAGAAAATGTCTTGAAGAAATTTTCATTTGCCTCTCAGATTTGCCAGCAGAACCTATAGTCTATGTGAAAGACAGACTTTAAAAGCCCAAGTTCTTGTCTCTGCTTGGCAGGGCCCAACTCTTTCAGTTAATAGATGGCTCACAAATCATCAAATTCCCACTTCTCTCTTTTCAGAGTTATTACTCTGTATTCAGTGTCTGGTCTATATTTTTCAACCCAATTATAGCATATATTAATAAGCTTTAACCATGTGCATAGTCCATGCCCCCAAATCACATGAATGATGGGTGTCTGGGCAAGATTCAATGTTGAGTTCCCAATAATCACAGAACTCCAAGGTGAAAATATTTTCAGGTCAGAAATCAATGTGATGAATTGAGACCTAAGTCCCACCATCTGAAAGTATTCATTTCCTGAAGTATGTATTAGTTCCTGGAGAAGCATACCCCTAGGATGCCTGATTGCATATTTACAATTTCATATAAACATATGTGTATGATGCTTTCTTATTGATAATCCTGTTATTGATCTTCCTGACAAACTTCATGAATGGTAGTGTTAGGTATAATCTAAAGTGACCAACCATCCTGGTTTTCCCAGACTTGAGAGTTTTCTTGTACTGTGGGTCTTTCAATGTTAAAATAAGGACATTTATTCCTCAAAAAACCTTATGGTCCATTTGCCTATTATAATGCTTGCACTTCAAATGGGGAAACAGAAACTCAGAGAAACGTAATCGCTTCCCAAGATCATAGAGCTGGGAAATGGAATTGCCAGATATCCACTCTGGGCCCTTTCCTCTATGCTGTGTTACATCTTTTTACAAAGGGAATTTCTAAAATCTTCAAAGGTCCAAAAGTGCCAAAGAAATACAAACTGATAAGGAGCCCCTTTCTGCAACAAGAAGGAAACTTTGAGGGCACATTTAAGCAACTGTAAAGAAATAGGAGTTAGCAGGATGTTAAGGGGAATAGAATTGGTTAAAACACAAGGAATCATTAGAGACAGACCAGATCTTGGGTTTGGGTCCTAAAACTAGCATTTACTGTCTATATTGTCTGGTTACTTTATTTAATCTCTCTACAATCAGTTTCTAAATCTGAAACATAGAGATTTCATAAATAGGAATAAATATATGTTTACATGTATTTATGTGTTCATTCATATATTCGACAAACATTAATTGAGAGGTTTCCTTGTACTCTTCTAAGTATGGGGAATACTGCAATAAGGACAGCAAAGACAATAAGCATAAAGAGATGTTTTGTATGGGTAGAATAAAGTTTTGCTGTTTTAGTTTGTTTTAATAACTTGTTGTTGAAGGTCTTTTGGCAGGACATTCACTTTCCACAGACCTGATAATTTCATATCATCATAATTCTGGCTTACTTCTCTTCTCTATATTACCTGCCTAATAGTTGCCTGAACTATGAAAGCACTTTTTGAGTTTGCAACCCCTAATCTAATGCAGTTATACTCAGTTTTGTGTTGAGGATTCAAACAACTCGAATACCATTCACAAATGCCTGTCAACAAATTTTCATTATCCGTTACTATGTTATCATAAGTAACACTAGTAGTTGTAGTTTTCTCAGCATCTTGAAAAGAATGAGAGTTCCTCTATTTCTTTATGTCTTCATCCCCATGTACAACCAAGCTAAGGTGATGAGAATTTACAAAATCTAATAAGAGGCACTGAGTTGAGCTTATAACAAACATAATAAAAATTGAAACTGATTTGCCATTCCTCAGGTCTCAGCGTGTGACTGTGGACTTCCCCTTGCACACAAAGCTGAGAATGGCTTTTCTCCGCAGAACACTGTATCCAGTTGCCCTGGACAAGGTTTGAGATCACAAATCTCTGAGTAGAGAAAGTGCATTAAATCTCCTTCCCCTCCCCCACCACCTAAGAATGACTGTTTACAAGGCAAGACCATAAACCTTGCAAACAGTGCTCAGGGACAGGAGTAATTTAACAGCATTAGAAAGATCATTAATACTGGGGCATAATAAACCAGGTAGTTTAAAGGGAGAAAATAAATTATATCAGTTCAAACCCACAAGGTGCACATTGCAATGCTATGCAACATCTGCTCCAATATTAATTCTCTCTTCATTGGAGCCGAACACACACCCCGCTTCTTGATTTTATTTGTATAACTCTCTTCCTTCACTCAGCATACTTGATCTGTTTAGCCTTCAGTCAATGAGACCTCTTCTGTATCAGAGACTGTTACCAAACAGATTTTGATGTCTCATATTATGGCTTGATTTTAGAAGTATGCTGGATGATTGTGCTCCAGTGCCATAGAGAAAACAGAATAGTTTTAAATGTTTATTAGAGTGGGTTTGGCTTTGATTAAACAAAACCAGGTAATTAATTTAGCATCTTATTAAAGTTTGCCTTGTTTTTTACTTCCACACTCAAACACATTCATGCCTCTAATATACTAAGGTATATTTTTATTATTTTAAAATTATGCTCCAGGCCTTATACTAGGCCCTTCCCATGGATTACTTTAATTCTTATCACAATTCAATGTACACAATATTATTATTATCTCATGTTTGCAGGTGGAGAAATTGACTTGCCCAAGGTCACAACGAAAGTAAGTGACAGAATCAGAATTTAATTTCCCCACACATTTTTTTTCCTTAAATGCTTTATTTTAAAATAATTTAAAACTTGCAGGACAATTGCAATAATAATACAAGATCCATATAGAGAACTCCAAAATACCCCACTCCCAGATACCCAATCCAGCAATTTTAATACTTTGCCACATTTTCTGAATCATTTTATCTATACATCTATCAATTTATCTGTTCATCAGTCTATCATCTGTCTTTCTCAATCATATATTTATGACATAAATATTTATTTTTATAAACATTTCCTAAATATTTGAGAGTAGGTTGTATATATCATGCTCGTTGAACACAAAATACTTCGATGTACATTTCCTGAGAACACAGATATTCATTTACTACCTTACGTTGCCTTTTTACCTTCAGACTACAGTCCTTTGATGCACAAAACATTTTAAATTTTGATGAAGTTCGATTTATCTGTTTTTTCTTCTGTTATTTGTGCTTTTTGTGTTAAAGTCTACGAAACCATTACCTAACACAAGACCCTAAAGATCCTTCCCTAGGTGTTTGATATTTTTGTCTAGGTGTTTGATAGTTCTGGCATTTATATTTATATCTTTTGATTCATTTTGAGTTGATTTTTACATGATGTGAGGTAAAGGTTCATTTTCATTCTTTCATATATGGACATTCACATTTCCCAGAACTATTTGTTGAAGAGATTATTCTTTTCCAATTGAGTAGACTTGTTAGTCTTGTAAAAAATCAATCATCCGTAGATATGAGGATCTTTTTCTGAACTCTCAATTTGTTTCTATTGGACTATATATCTATCTTCATACCAGTACAATGTTGTTCTGACTACTGTACCTTTGTAATAAGTTTTAAACTCAGGAAGTGTATGTCCTCTGACTGCATTCTTCTTTTTCAAGATGGCATTGTCTCTTTAGGGCCCCTTTATCCTCTCAAATAAATTTGGTTATTGTTCCTATTTCTGAAAACTAGGCTGCTGGAATTTTAATTGGGATTGCATTGAATCTGTAAATAATTTGAGTGGAAATGATTTCTTAACAATATTTAGTATTTCAATCCATGAGCATGGAAAGTCCTTCCATTTATTTAGATCTACTTTGACCTCCCTCAGCAATGTTTTGTAGTTTTCCATGTTTAAGTCCTATAAATCCTTGGATAAATTTATGCATAGATATTCATATATTTTAGTTGCCATTGTAAATGGATTTTTTCTTGATTTCTTCCTCACATTGTTCATTGCTAGTGTATAGGAATACTACCAGTTTTTGAATGCTGAGCTTTTATGTCACCACTTTGCTGAATTCATTTATTAGCTCTAGTAGCTTTGGTATGTGGATCAGGTGGCCTAAGGTTTCAAGTCCTGCTTTATTAGCAGAGGAATCATGAGCAAGTCACTTCAACTTTCCAAGTCTAGATACTCTCATCTGCAAAGTGGGAATGATAATAACACTGGTAACCTTAAGAGTTGCTGTGAGAATTAAAGAATATGATACAGGGATTCCAGTTGGCATATATGGCTGCATAAGATGCTCCATCATGCTGCTCCCCCATAGAATCTTTGAACACAAAGCAAAACTGTCAAATCTGTCTTTGCCCAAACTCTGGAAAACAAATGTTACTGTAGCTGGGCAAGTGTCAAATCAAGAAAACTCAACTTTAAAAAATGGTAGGAGAAGCTCATGATGTTCTTGCTAACCACTCACCTAACTGCCCTAGCACTGTGTGGAACCAGCTTGCATGCCTTTTGCGGGTCTTTGGTCCTACTCCAGAGGGAACAGTGTAATCTTTATGAACATACTATTGTTCTTACAGTCAGTGTCATTCTATTGGGTGGAAGCCTAAAACAATGAATATAAAACTCATCCTAGGCTCGTGCTCCCAGAACTTGCCTGCAGCAGAAGCCACTTGCTGAATAGCTGTAGAAGTATGAGAAACCATTAAGTTAAAGCATTCTGGTAAAAAGGATTACAAGATTAAAATCATAAAGTACATCACCCAGGAATGAGAGAAAGTTTATTTCCTTGGTAGTAATGCGTGTGTATGTGGGGGTGTCGTTCAAATTCCTGCAAATGGGGAAATTCCTAAGGTCATGAGCAAACACAAGTCCACGTCAAGTCATGAGCACCAAGATGCAGGGGATCCTGCACTTCATATTCACCTTGGAATGATCTTTTTGATACAAAGATCAAGGCTGAACACAAAAGAGAGTGCCAACCAAAACAGAGCCATTTAGCACTGAGAAAGGTGACCATGAAAGGCACGAGTTTATTTGTTTCTCTTAGCTCAGGGAACTCAAAGAATTATCTTTCATATCACTAATAGGATACAAACTTAAGGAACAGACAAGTCAGGGATTAAATCCCAGAAATACAAATATAAATATTAAAATTCACAGTGTACCAAAAGAGATTACAAGACAAACAAGGAGATAGGAAATGGTGTCTCATCCAAAAGAACAAGGAAAAAAAATTCAGAAATCATTGATGAGAAAAGAACAGACTTTGAACATAATGGAAAAAGACTTTAAAATGATCCTCACATGCTCAAGGAAATAAAGGGAAGCAAAGAGAAAAAAAAGGTTATGAGGAAAGCAATGAATTAAAAATATGAGAGGCTCAACAAAAAGAAAGAAGTGATAAAACAGAAAGAAACAGAACTATTGAATTTGCAGACCACATTAACTCAAATGAAAAATTCCATAGAGACTTTCAACAAAAGATTTAAGGTGGCAGAAGAATCAATGATCTCAAAGACAAAACAATTCAAAAAAATAGAATTTAAAAAAATGAACAGAGACAAAGAGACATACCAATATATGCATTATAGGAGACTCAGAAGGAAAGGATATAGAGAAAGGGGTAGAAGGAATATTCACAGAAACAATAGTATTAAACTCCCAAATTTAACAAAATGCATCAATTTGTACATTCAAGAAGCCCAACAATCCCTAAACAGGTTAAACTTGAAGAGATCCATGCTCAGACACATGGGGATCAAACTGTCAAGTGTTCAGGAAAGGAGAGAGTTCTGAAAGCTGCTAGAGAAAAGCAATGGGATTTGTATAAGGGAGTCCTAATGAAATTAAGGCTTGATTTCTCATCAGAAATTATGAAGGCAGGAAGAAAGCTGTGGGAAAATGCATTTAAAGTGCTGAAAGAAAATGATTGCCAATCACAGATTTTATAACTGGCAAGAGTGTCTTTCAAAAATGAGAGAAACATTCCCAGATAAACAAAAGGTAAGGGAGTTCATCACCACTAGACCTGTCCTACAAGCAATTCTACAGGTATCCCTTCAGAGTGAAAGAAAATAAAAGTAGTCAGTGAACTGAATTGCCATGAAGAAATAAAGATCTCTGGTAAAGGTAATTCTATGGGTAATTACAAATGCCAGTGTTGTTGTAGTGTATGTTCTGGCATGTAACTCCACTTTTTCCTCTTGCAGTCTCTGAAATTCAAATGTAAAAACATCAATGGGAAATCCATGGTGTTGACATACAATGTATAAAATTATAATTTGTAAAAAGGACAACAAAAAATGGGAGGCAGAGAGGTGTAGGGAGAGTGTACATATGTGCTATTGAAGTAAGTTGGTATCAAATCAGACATGACTGTTATAGATTCAGGATTTTAAATTTAAGCTCCATATTAACCACAAATATAATATATATATATAAATATAGAGAGAAGAATTGAGAAGGGATTCAAAATGGTACAGTACAAAAAATCAACAATCATGAAACTAGCAATAATTGAAGTATTGAAAGGCAAAAAAAGTAAAAATCTTAAGACCCAATATCAAAGCAGCAGAATAAAGTCTTGCATCATCAGCAGTTACTTTACAAGTAAATGGGATGAACTCAAACTCTCTAATCAAAAGGCAGAGATTAACAGAAAAGATATAAAAGCATAATCCAATTATATTTTGTGTACAAGAGACTCACCTTAAATTTAAAGACACCATTAGGATGAAAGTGAAAGAATGGAAAAAATATGCCATGCAAATACTAACAAAGGGGTGGTAGCTATAATAATATCAGATAAATAGACATTCAGGAAAAACTGTCACGAGGGATAAAGAAGCAGAATACACATTCTTCTCTAGTACTTATGAATCATTCTCTAAGATAGACTGTACATTAGGTCACAAAATAAGTCACAATAAATAAAAAATATTGAAATCATATGATGAATCTTCTCTAACCACAATGGAATGAAGCTAGAAATCAATAACAGAGAGAGAACTGGAACATTCACAAATATTGTGAAATTAAACAATGCACTTTCAAACAACCAATGCATCAAGGAAGAAATCACAAAGGGAAATCAGGAAATATCTTGAGGCAAGTGAAAATGAAAACACAACATAGAACAACTTATGGGATGCAACAAGACAGTGCTGAGGGGCAAAT
>PVIY010053862.1:0-14461 GCA_004026745.1 Myrmecophaga tridactyla | reverse complement strand
CAAGTACAACAAAGGTGAGTTTCGTTCGTTAATGCAAATAGAAAGTGACCTATTAATTTGAGGGTGACTTCATGCTAGAAAAGGCATTCATCTTAGTGACTAAGAAGGGAATCCCTGACATTGGAGTAGGAGAAATGATCTGAAAAGAGGAAGACTCCATTCAGAAGGCAAAAATGCAAAGTCTTGCTCTTAAAGAGGAGATGCATAAATATTGTCCTGTCTGATTTGGATTAGGTTCAAGTGTCCAAGTTTGGATAAAATAGGCCAGAATTTACAATTACATTTTTCATCGACCCTATCTTTTGTCAGATCGACTAGGTTAATTTAAATATCGCTTGACACTCATTTGCCATTTACAGAGTTGAATTTTAGACATAGTATTGAGAGAACGAAGAGAGTAACAAGGATAACCCATCTTTTGCCTAATTCCTCACTCAGTGGATGCGGAGACTTTGGCTTCTGCTGATTTCTCTGTCAGTTTTCAGGTCCATGGTCCCTTATTTGAAGTTTTTGGGTATATGGGGTTTGAAATTCAGATTTTTTTAGATTTAGAAATGTTGTAGTATGTTCGGAGCAGCATCCCATAAAATAAGTTGATATTTTGCAACAAAACTTATGAATATTTACTTGCAGCGAGATAAGTAATCTTACCTATAAGATTAACCCAACCTCAGTTAAGGGCAGATTTTATCCCCAAATAAGTTACCAAAAAAACATTCTAGTTTCAGAACTTTTTGAATTTCAAAAGTTTTGCAAATAAGGGATTATGATCTCTATCATTTCTCTTATATTAGACTGGAAGCTCTGTGAGTGTAGGGTATATATCCCCTGTAGTGCCCAGCATTGTGCATGCACATAGCAGGTGCTGATTAAAAGTCAATTGATTTTTTAAAGTTTTTATAAGTAAGACCTTGAAGTGGTGCACTTCACTTTCCACTCATTTAATCATACCTACCCACAAGGACGACTGAGAACTGTGCTTAGAAAGAGTAAAACTTGGATATTGCAGGCACATAGTGGGCACTCATTTAAAGTCCATTGATTTTTTATTAGCATAGACATGAAGGTGTAAGTTGAGTGTTATGCAGCTATTAAACAACTAGCTTTTATTTTTCTATTTCCTTAATTTCAAAACATATTTTCCAAAATGTTGGAACTCTCCTATAGGCTATAATTAAACCAAAAGTTACAGATGCGTCTTAAATTGGAAAGGAGTAATTGAGGTAAAAGCAGTTGGATTCTGTGTGTGTTGGAGGGTGAGGGGGTGATGGACTAGCAAACTTGTGGAGGGTTTTTTCAGTGTGTAACTCAGGGATTGTAACATGTACATACTTGACTTATTAACAGTATTGATAAAACTTGTATTTCAGGGAATATTAATTGTGCCTTAGCCATAAATACTTATTTAGACCATAATCTGAAAATGACTAAGTTCTCTAATAACAGTATTGAAACCATTACCATTAGTAGGCAAGGAACAGTGAGGTCATCCTCTTAGGACATCAACATTGGCCAGCTCCTGACACAGGACTGAGTCTGATTAGGGAGCCCCTAGTTAGAGAGAAATGAGAATTTGGAGTGTGTGTTTAGAGAGCAAAGAAAATGAATATGGTTTTTAAGTGGGACCCATGATAAAAGGCTAATGGGATTTAAATCACACTACTAGGAAGCAAAAGTGACTTCTTTAAGTGTGTGCCTGTAATCTGGTTTCTATCTTTGTATTGAAGGTAAAATAGGAGATGCCATCATATGATTGCTATAAAAATAAGTAGATTTGAATGGCAGTAAAATAATTAAAGCAAGATATAAACTTAATGCAATGATGGTGAGTCACTAGAACAGATCATCAGAGAGGTCTATGGACTTTTTCTCAGAGGTTTAAAAGCAGCCCTGGGTGATAGCTCAATATAAATATGAAGATTCAGCTAAGAGGACTGAAAGCACTGTGAAAAGTTAAAGAATGCAGGAATCATAGCTTGGTCATAGATTGTGGAGGAAGTAGAGATATGAGGTTGATAATGAGGTGTGCGACCCTTTGCCTCACACTGGAGAGGGTTTGCAGTGGCAGCATGTGAAGCATCAACAAAACAAAGCACAGTTCTTTTCAAGAGCTGGACTGGGCTGGCTGACACAACAGCAAAGAGTGGGATGCTCCATTTGGCATGAACTCTGCTGTGAGTTTCAAGCGGTTTATTTAGAATCTGGCCGGAAAGGAAGAAAATATAACAGGTCAGCATTTCCCACCAGCTGGCTTGGTGTCTGAGGGTAGTAAATGCTCTCATCTCAGACTCTCCTGAGTCCTGCTTGCTGTTTTGGCTTAGGAGTTTGATCGTTGCTCCAAGGCTCTGGATTTTCACTTCTAAGTTGATGTTCTGATAGAAAGCCAGAGTGACTCAAAATGAGCTACTGCCAGGCATGGAAGGTACCTGAAGGATAGGCTTTTCCCTATCCACCCACCCATCCCCTGATTCTCGGTAGATGCTGAGGTTGGAAAACCCTCCCCTGGATGCCCACGTTAGGGTCCTCTTAGCCTGAGACTCGGTACTGTACCTGGAAGATGGCTGTCTGTAGGACTGTCCTGTCCATTCTTCATGTAGATGGGACACTTAACCTCATGTGGCCAAGATCTTGGCCTTTGATGTTTTTTTTTTTCAGGAGAGAAGACCAGTAGCCAAATTGGAGTCTCTTCACATGCCTGTTGGATCACTTTTTCCTAGTGAAATTCATTTGAATTCTCTGGCGCACTGAGAACTAGTTGCCCATACAAGAACTTACCAAGCCTGAGGCTGCTAAGCTTATGAAAAACTGGAGAAATCATACCCTGGGGTGACTCCATGCTTAGACAGAAGTTTTTTTATGAGCACCGAGGAATACGAGAATGGAGGCTATACGGGCGGGTGACTGGCTCCCACTAACACAGAGGAAAGTGCAGTAGGCTGGCTGCATACCACCCAGGATGGCGGCACTGTGCTGCTGGCGAGTAGTTTCACCTCCACACACGCTGCTGCTCTGCTCAGAAGCTGCAGCAGGAGCTAGCTCCTCGTGTTCTTTTCACCTTATCAGCAAAACTCTAGAAACTAATAGTTGAGTTGACTTCTTTCTGCTGTCCACCTCCCAAGATATGAAGGATCAGTGAGACACTGGCTATTTCTGACATAAGTGTAGATCCAATTTAAACAAACCATGCTTTTATATGGTTTACCCAATATCTGAATACACTCAACTATATCTTCCCCCCACCATTGTCTTAATGTGACAAGACCATGATTTCCTTCAAGGCAGAAGATATTATTTTTCTTTGCCCACAGTGTGCTGCTCAGACCCCTGAGGTTGCTTAATAAGTATTAATTGAATTAGTCAATGGCCATAGCACAGGTGCATATATTAGCTGCCTTGTGTTTTCATTCAGCTACAAATCCCGACAACCTGTGTGTTCAGCTGCCCTTGTGGAAACGTTGGCATATTCTGTCTCTGTACCTGCACTGGCCTTCTATAGTTGTGTGTGTCTCAAACCCCCTTAGCCAAGCATGATGATCTGTAAGGCATGAGACCTGTGCACACAGCCCCTAGGACACATGCACCCTCTCCCCCATATTTCCTGCCTCTTTCAAAGGGTTTAAGAATGAGATCTACTCCTTACTGCACTTATTAGGCAGGGTTTTTATTACCATGTAGCTTGGTGCTCTTGCTGAGATCAGGCTTCTCTGTGTAGGGAGAAGGGAATTCCTTGATGTATTATTATCAAGTTGCCACAAGTCAGGAGTTCCAGTTCTCCGCTTTCATTCTGATCACAGGGGGTGATACAGGAACATTAGCATCTAGTGTTTCACTCCATGCTTTAGGCTGTGGTTGTAACAGTGCTTTACAGTGGTGGTTTTCAATCTTTTAGAACCAGGGGGCTACTAAAATTTTATCTGAACTCTGTGGTCTACCTTTATGCATGTTGAGTGCATTTCTTAAAATCAATATTGGCCCAAAGAGCCTGGCCACAAATATATTTAATAAATTTCACATTAAACACTAAAATGGCAAATTCAAAATAGAGTAGATGAGCCAATTGCAGAGCTCATCATTTCACAACTTCGGAAACACACATGGGAATTTCTGATCCCTAAAATATAATTTCATATTGTTGAAGGCTTTTACAGCTTGGTAAGTCTATGTGTTGGGTGATCCTAAAGCCTTTTAAAATTAGTGTCACAAAAGGGCCGTAGAACTACCTTTTCCTTTTCACCTCTACAATTTTCGTTTGGTAAAACTTTAAGTTTGCACAGTGCCTTGCACAGAACAAATACTCAGAGAACATTTGCAGAATGAGTGAATGATGCTCATTCACAGAGCAGCAAGTTTTGTTCTCATTTTCTAGTTGATGGAATGAAGAGATTGACAGGAATTCAGGCTAAGGCATAAAGAGTACAGTTTTTAAATAGGTTTGCAGTTTCCAGAGACACAGAGCCACTTGGCCAGTGTGATTGGTGTTTTTGTATTCATGAATTGCATATACACGTTCATAATATATGTACCAATCATAGGCATACACAATTATCCGCTTTTTGGCGGGCTAAACAGCTACTTCTGTTCAAAGGCAAAACTTAAATGGACATTTTCTGATAAGAATGCCCACATGCCGTGGGTGTAGCAAACTGTGTAGGGTACAAAGAGAGATAAGAAGAGGGGCAGGCCAGTTCTGCCCTGTCCAGATAATGGGATGGGGGGTTAGGAGGAGTTTATTACATACAGGCAGTCCCTGTCTGGTTTGATTATGGATTGGTTACTTTGGATCTTTCATTTCCCGAAATTTCACTTGTTTTCTGTGACTTTCTCTCTAACTTAACAAGGCAAGGCAGTGAGAGCAACTAGTCAAGGAGTAAGGACTTCTGGATCTTGTTTTTGGTTAAGTCATCAGCAAATGTGAACATGAAATGTTCAGGCCTTTTAGGAACAGCATCTTCCTCTCCATTGCTAAATAACATGCCCTGGTTATGAAGGAAACTGGAGCCAGACATATCTCTAAACACTGAGGTCTTAGATCAGGTGAACCTCCTGGAATGGGGTTTGGATATATTTTGGAAATGTTTGGTTATTTTTAGTAGAAATGGAATAGGGTACAGGCAAGGGGAGTAGTAAATCTGAATTTTACAAATAACAGGGGCTTATAGGAAACTCTAATCTTCACTTTTCTTTTCAGTAAAAGCCCTGCTAAATGTTAATGTGAATAATTTTACTGTGAAGAAAGTTGAAATTTATCATTAGAGACAATTTGTCTGTAGGTCATGCTGTCAGACCAATGCCAGGCAGGCCAGGTCTCACTTTACCTTCTGCTTCTTGTGGTTGTGTGACCTTGGGCAAGTTCATTTACTTCTGTGAGCTCCAGTCTCTTCATTTATGAAAAGGCAAAAGTGAAAAACATCCCTAGGAGTGTACTGATCATGGAATGAGCTGTGTGTATTAGGGACTTCGCATACTGCCTCATGTGCACTGAGTACTTGCTAGATACAATCGTTATTGTTTTTATTTTTGTTACCCTTGTTTTTGCGGTGGTATTCCTCTACAAATGTGTGTTGTTGGAGGTACAAGGTCCTGCTGTGTGTTTGGGACCTCACATGTGAGTAGCCAGAGGCTGGCTGCCTGACTGAAATGCAGGAAGAGGGTTTAAATGAGAATAGACAATTCACAACTGAGGGTAATTGAGGGTAACTGTAAAAATAAAGATTGGGTTTTCCAGCCCATTGTTTCTACACTGTAATTCCTGCTAAGCAACTCTTGCAAAGTATGTGACATATTAGTTGTGACCATTCTTTGCTCTATTTTGAAGATGGGTAGACTTGGCTATTGTTGGATCTCAACTGCAGCAGTCTCTGTTTGACCTGGCATGCACCACTTTTATAATTAAAAACAACCTAAGAAGACATATTAGACTGGCTGGAAGGAAATGCACCAAAATAATCATGGTTTTGTCTAGGCTAAAACACAGCTCTGTTCTAGGGATGGGAGGTTTCTGGTGGTGGTAGCTGCCTAGGAATTCTGCCAGGAGAATAGGCAAATTCTGCTTTGAGCACAGAGTGGTTGGGGTCAAGGTACGCGAGCTAATGATAAGAGCAGAAGAGGTGAGAGCCTGCTGACTGACCCTACAGGAGTAAGCTGCTAAGGCAAACCAAGCAACATTCCCCTTTTTTATGTATACCCATTGTTCTCTCTGAGCCCAATTCTTCAGATTGGTTTGACAACTAATGACGTTTACCCAGAGCCAGACAGTCACTGAGGCCTGAAACCTCCACTACCTCCCAACAGATGTCAGTTCAATGCCTTTGTTTTTTAGCTTCAGAAGCCAGGGGTTGTGATGGCAATAGGGAGCTGTGATGGGGCTGTGACCAAATAGCCATGGGAAGGTAAGGAAGGCCACTGTTTGTTTTGTTGTTGCAGCAAACATTCAAACACTGATTTTCATTTTCCAAATGGAGTAAAAGCATCTTTCTCCCTTAGTTGGCCGAGAAAGGAGTGGTGACATGATGAATCTTGAGTAGTAACAGATGACTGTTCTGCTTCCTTCCCCTAAGCATCTCCTTTA
Source organism: Myrmecophaga tridactyla (assembly GCA_004026745.1). Taxonomy (NCBI): domain Eukaryota; kingdom Metazoa; phylum Chordata; class Mammalia; order Pilosa; family Myrmecophagidae; genus Myrmecophaga; species Myrmecophaga tridactyla. Next base: position 7,893 of record PVIY010053862.1, on the reverse strand, counting down.
TAGACGTGTCTCAGACGTCATTGCAGAGAGATGGTCCCTCCTCATGTCTGCTCCTGACATTATAGGAGCCTTAAGAAGTGAAAAAGCATAAGCTTCTTGTTTTAATCCAAACCTGTCATCCAAAATTTAGAGGATCTACCTACAAACCCCAAAAGGGCAAGGTGGCCAAAACCTGTGAATGACCCATGGAAACACTGGGTGACATATTTCTGATGACATAAACCTCTACATTTACACATCTTCAGCTTTTAAGTGCTAAAAGCGGAGGGAAGAAACTGGAGAAACTGAGGCACAAAGAGGGACTTAACAAATAATTCTTCTGAGTTCTGGAAGCAGCAACAGATATTGGACAGTGATAGTAACCTACGTGTTTCCAGCGGTCACACTCCGCGCCAGTCTGTCTGGTAAGGACTTTAAATACATTATCCCATTTGATCCAAGCAGCAGTGCTGTGAGGTGGTTACTATTATTAATTCCACTTTACAGATGATGAAACCAACAAAAACTTAAAGAGGTTGATTAAATGGGCTAAGACCATGCAGTTAGTAAGTGGCCACATTTGGAGTCATGCCCAGATACGCTCCTAACCACTGCACTGTACTGCCTGGTTCACTTCCCCAGATCAAAGTCACCTTAGTGTACTATTTCTGGCACTAACTCTCCTGCATGCTACCCTTGGGTGCTTTCTGGAAGCTGGCTCAAGCCCTTGCTGAATGAAGGAGTACTGCTACCATGTACTGGGGAACGCTGAGGAATGGCAAGCCTTCTGGAGTTGCTTGCAGACTATTTTCTATTTTAGCAATGACTGCTCACTTCTCTGCCCCTTTCAAGTGACCTACCCTGGCTTATGTGTCTACCACCCTGGCCACACATGCACCTTCCCAAGAATGGTAGCCACGTGGCAGTTTATGCTACCCCTTGTACCAGCCAAGCTATTTGGAGTCAGGCTTCTTTAAGAGAGGAATGTGGCAGCAGTTATTTTGCAAGCAGCTCAGCCTGATTACGGGGTAAGGCACTGACATGCTGTCTAGTTGGGAGCTTCTGGGTAGCCCATTCCCAGTGCTTAGATCTAGGGGTACCTTGTCCCGGGTGCTCTCGAATGATAACATTTGCCGCGCTCTTTAACAGATGTGAGGAGAGTGTTATCAAACTGCAACACCTCGGAAAACCTTGTGCATGAAACTCTCTTCTAGTTCCATGCACTGGGGTTTTCCTTCTTCTGTAAGATGTGTGCTGTGTTAAAGAAAGATGCTAAAAAATAGGAAGGTGGGACTTAAGAAGTGGGCCGGGGTTCAGAATAAGAAATTTCCCTTCGGACCCTGCCACTTGTTTGTCCTGGAAAAGTCACCCCACCTTGCTTTCATTTCTTCTCTATGTCTGTGCTTCGAGTTTTCAGAGGAAAGGTAGGTCTGAAGCAGTCGGGAGACCTGGGGTGTTTGGGTTACAGACTTTGGAGTGTGGATTAGCTGTGACTCTAAGGGGGCTCTTTGGCCTCACGATGCGGCTCGTCTTTCTTTCCCGTTGTCTTCCTTAATGTCCTTGTCGTCTGCTGTTGAGCTGGATGTTGAACGATCCGCATCAGATTATCCCAAAACTGTTTTTAGCCTCACATTTCCTTTGATCTCCACAGTCCTCCCTGCAGAGGTGCCTGGGTCAGGCAGGGCTGATGGAGTGGGCGTCCTAGTGGTGAAGGCAGGACCTCAGAGCCCGACTGCCAGGGTTGGAACCCCAGTTCTGTTACTTACTAGCTGAGGGCCTGGGGCAGGCTGCTGAGCCTTCTATGACTCAGTTTCCCCACTATAAAATGGGGTGACAATGAAGGCGAATGCCCCACAGAACTGTTTTTGTTTGCTTGTATTGCATGGGCAGGCACCGGGAACTGAACCTGGGTCTCCGGCATGGCAGGCAAGAACTCTGCCTGCTGAGCCACCGTGGCCCACCCACAGAGCTGTTATAAGGACTCGATGTGGTGGTGTTTATGAAGTTCAGTGCCTGGTGCAAGGTACACTTGCAATAAACATTTGATGACAACAGCTTAATAGCTGGAGAAATTCCCACCCTGTTATCCAGGTGAGAAAGCTAAAGCACAGGAGGGAGAAAACAGTTTGTTCCACTTATGTCAGTGAGGCATGTTTAAATTACCTGCCTTACTGTGAGCTCCTTGAGGACAAGGGACCATCTCATTACCCTTTTTGGTATTCCTTTTAGCCCCTAAAGTGATGATGAGCACATAGATAGTATGTGTTTGGGGAAGATTTGGTTAATTAACTGGGTGTTCATAATCACGTTTTTTTTTTTTTTGTATGCTATATGACGGGTCACATTTCATTATTTTTCCATGTGAGTATCCTGTTATTGCAGCACCATTTGTTGAATTTTTTTTTAATTTGTTCCTTTGGTTTTTTGTTTGTTTGTTTGTTTCTTGGGAGGTATGTGGACCAAGAATCAAACCCGGGTCTCCTGCATAGCAGGCGAGAATTCTAACACTAAACTACCCTTGCACCCCATCATGATCATTTTTAATATCAGCAATAGGCAAAAAAGGACAGAGCAGCAAAAATGTAGAGACCATATACATATCCCTGGTAATGTGGTTTCTTCCTCCTCGCTGATCTTCCTTCTGTTCAAGTCCAGTATTTAGCACTAGACAGGCTCTAGAAGCAAGGAGCTCAGGAAGTGCGTGCCATGTGAATTTCCACATGCATGAAGGAACGATGAAGTCAGGATTCTGTGGGTCACCGCCCAGCCAAGTGTAGGAACAGGGACGTGTTCTCCTTCAGGTCACGAGAAGGCTTCTTGAAACAGCCTGAGAGTTCTTTTGGGGGAATCGGTCCCCTATCAGAGCAAATGCAACTTTTTCAATGTGCTCTCCAAGTTCTAGGGCTGCATTTTGGAAAGATTTTAGGGTTATACGTGTGACCCGTCATATAGCATACAAAAAAAAGAACATGATAATGAACACCCAGTTAATTAACCAAATCTTCCCCAAACACATACTATCTATGTGCTCATCATCACTTTAGGGGCTAAAAGGAATACCAAAAAGGGTAATGAGATGGTCCCTTGTCCTCAAGGAGCTCACAGTAAGGCAGGTAATTTAAACACGTATTTGAGGCAGTCAGTACTATCCTTGTGATTTTCAAGGGTTTTGCTTTTTCAGTCTTTACAGAAGATACTTTGAGACCTTGAAACCATGAATTTAAACAAATGTCGCAACCTCCACCTTGCTGTTTCTCACTTTGTATGTGGTAAAGACTCAGAAAAGCATGGTGGCCTTGCAGGGTATTCTCAATGGGCAGAAAAACAAGAAGAGCCTCTTGGAGGGGTCCGAAGATGGAATGACCATTAGCAGTCTATCTTATGAGAACGATGAGCTTTGCTTCCGAAGGGTGCACCATGGAGTGGACTGTACAAGAGGGAACCCTCAGAGGACCTGGGGCCAAGCCCTGGCTCTGCCACCGACGTCCTGGGCGAGGAACTTGATGTTTAAGTCTTAGTTTGTGTAACTGAATCTGAGATTATTACAGCTCCCGTCTACCTCACAGGGTTGTTAGGAGGATCGCAGAGAAATTGCATGTGAAAACTTTCCAGTAAACATTGTTTAACTGGACAAGGGAAGTTATCTCTCCCTGACATCGGCACCTTGTTCAAATGTCATGTCTTCTGTGAAGAGTTCTCTGGTTTCTCCAGCTTTAAATAAATATTTCTCCTGCCTCTGACATCCCATGGCACTTTATTTATACCTCCCTTCTGACACATAATTTTTATTTTGTTGTATCATTATTTACATCCATGTCTCAGGCAATCTGAAGGCAGAAACCATAGCTAACTATGTTTATATCCTCCATTACAGTACCTTGCCTTAGAAAACACAATTTATTTTATTAAAAATAATAATAATAATAATAATTTTATTAAAAATAAATTGTAGTAATTATTCTACATCATTATTACCAGAGCAGTTCATAACAATGGGTCTGCCACATAATAGGTGCTCGATAAATATATGTTTCTTAATCAGGATTATTGAAGTACAATAAAATTCACACATTTCTATAGGTTTTGAAAAATACATACAGTTGTATAATCACCACCACAATAACCCCCTCAAATTCCCTCTTACCCCTTTGTTGTCAGCCTCTTCCCTAGGCCTAACTCCTGGCAACTACTGATTTGTTTTCTGTCCCTATAGTTTGCCATTTCCAGAATGCCATATAAGTGGAATCATGCAGTATGTTGGCTTTTGAGTTGAGCTTCTTTTACTTAGCATAATGCATTTGAAATTCATCCATGCTGTGTGTGTATCAAGTCTTTCCTTTTTTTACTGAGTAGTATTCCATATATAGATGTACCACAGTTGGTTTCTCTGTTCACCAGTTGTTGGACATTTAGGTTGTCTCCAATTTTAGATGATTATAAATAAAGCTACTATAAGCATTTGCATAGAAGTTTTGTGTGCGCATAATTTTTTATTTTCCTTGTGTAAATTCCTAGGAGTGGGAGTACTGGGTCATTTGGTAAATGTGTGTTTGACTTTACAAGAATCTGCCTAATCCTTACTAAAGTAGCTGTACCATTATACCTTCCACCCAGCAACGTGTCAGAGTGCCAGTTGTGCTGCATCTTGACCAGCATTTGTTATTGTCAGGTGTTTGTTGTTGTTTGCTTGTTTTTAAGGCATTTTAAAAGGTGTATAGTGGTATCTCACTGTGGTCTTAACTTGCCTTTCCTTAATGACAAATGAAATTGAGCATCTTTTCATATGCTTATTTGCCACCCATATATCTTCTTTGGTGAAGCATCTGTACAAATATTTTGTTCTTTCTTAGTCAGATTGTTTTCTCATTAATAAATTTTGAGAGTTCTTTATGTAATCTGGATTTAAGTCCTTTATCGGATTTGTGTTTTGCAAATATTTTCTCCCATGTTTTGCCATGTTTGTTGTATTCTTTTATCCATCTATTTGTCTATCCATCCATCCATCCATTTAATATGTCCATGTATATTTCCTAAGAATGAGGATGTTTACTTATATAACCTCATTAAGTACAATTGCCAGGTTCAAGATATTTAACATTGATATAAAGCATCCAGTATGTATTCCATTTTTTACAGTCATCCCAATAATGTCCTTTTGAGCATTTTTTCCTCCATTATTAGGTCCAGTCCAGGATCATATATTGTACTTAATTGCTATTGTCTCTTTATTCTCTCTCACTTTTTTAAATTGTGAAAATATATATACAACATAGAGTTTCCCATCTCAATCATTCCTAAGCATACAGTTAAGTAAATTAATCACATTCACAGTGTTGTGCTACCTTCACCACCATCCACTACCAAAATTTTTCTATCTCTACAAACAGAAACTCTGTACTCACTATGCATTATTTCCCCATTCCACTGGTAGCCTGTACTCTATGCTCTGTCTCTATGAATTTGCATATTCTAGTTTTTTCATATAAGTGTAATACAATATCTGTCCTTTTGTGTCTGTCTCATGTTTTTCAACATGGTGACATTTTATATATATATATATATATATATATGTACCACATTTTGCTATTCCGTTCATCTATTGATGGACATTTGGGTTGGGTTGCTTCTACTTTTAGCTATTGTGAATAATGCTGCTATGAAAATTGGTGGACAAATATCTGTTTGAGTCCTTGCTTTCAGTCCTTTTGGGTATCTAGTTTGAAATGGAATATGGCAGTTCTCTGCTTACCTATTTTTAAAAAATTTTTATCAATAAAACCAATCAACATACAATATGAACATTCTTTTTTATCACATGGTTGTATATTCATCGTCATGATCATTTCTTAGAACATTTGCATCAATTCAGAGAAAGAAATAAAAAGAAAACAGAAAAAGAATTCATACATACCATACCCCTTATCCCCGCTTTCAATGATCACTAGCATTTCAATCTACTAAATTTATTTTAACATTTGTTCTCCCTATTATTTATTTATTTTTAATCCGTATGTTTTACTCATCTGCCCATAAGGTAGATAAAAGAAGCATCAGACACAAGGTTTTCACAATCACACAGTCACATTGTGAAAGCTATAGCATTATACAAACATCTTCAAGAAACATGGCTACTGGAACACAGCTCTACCTTTTCAGGCAGTTCCCTCCAGCCTCTCTGTTATGCCTTAAATTAAAAGGTGATTTCTATTTAATGTGTAAGAATAATCTCCAGGATAACCTCTCGACTCTGTTTGGAATCTCTCAGCCATTGACACCTTATTTTGTCTCATTTCTCTCTTCCCCCTTTCGGTAGAGAAGGTTTTCTCAATCCCTTGGTACTGAGTCTCAGTTCATTCTAGGATTTCTGTCCCACTTTGCCAGGAGGGTCCATACCCCTGGGATTCATGTCCCATGTAGAGGGGGGAGGGCAGTGAGTTTGCTTGTTGTGTTGGCTGAGAGAGAGAGGCCATATCTGAGCAACAAAAGAGGTTCTCTTGGGGGTGACAGACTTAATTTTAAGTAGGCTTAGCCCATCCTTTGTGAGGTTAAGCTTCAAATGAACAGACCCCAAGATTGGGGGCTCAGCATATTGCTTTGGTTGTCCTCATTGCTTGTGGAGAAAATCAAGAATTCTCTACTTGGGTAAGGTGAATTTTCCCCCTTTCTCACCATTCCCCCAAGGGGACTTTGCAAATACTTTTTTATCCACTGTTCAAATCCTTCTGGGATTTATCGAGGCATCACTCTGGACAAACCTACAAAATCTCATGCCCTACTTAAGGTTCCATGTACTTATGGTGTTCAATTAAGCTGTCCACATAAGTTATATTAGGAAATGCACTAGTCAAAATATACATTTTGTACCAAATAAACATTTTTTGCTTTAGTCTCACACAGAAGTTTTAAAATATGAATGGCCATCTATTTTCAACATCCTGCAACATTGACATTCTTTTGTTCCTCCTCATGCAAAAACATTTTTTAATTTGTACATTTAGTCACTGTACTTGTATACTAGGCATTCCTAGGTAATACCATCTCAGTATTTATCGTCTATGTTTGCTTCTGGTTTCATATGTGCCCCCAGCCCTTCTCCCTCTATCATTCTCACATTCAGCTTCATTCAGTGTACTTACATTGTTGTGCTACAATCAGGTAGGGTTGTGCTATCCATTTCTGAATTTTTACAATCAGTCCTGTTGCACAATCTGTATCCCTTCAGCTCCAATTACCCAATATCTACCCTATTTCTATTTCTTGATGACCTCTGTTCTTAACTGAAATTATCCAAGTTCATTCATTAATGTTAGTTCATATCAGTGAGACCCTACAGTATTTATCCTTTTGTTTCTGGCTAATCTCACTCAGCATCATGTCCTTAAGGTTCATCCATGTTGTTACATACTTCATAACTTTGTTCTGTCTTACAGCTGCATAATATTCCATCATATGTATATATCACAGCTTGCTTAGCCACTCTTCTGTTTATGGACATTTGGGCTGTTTCCAACTCTTGGCAATTGTAAATAATGCTGCTATAAACATTGGTGTGCAAATGTCCGTTTGTGTCTTTGCCCTCATGTCCTCTGAATAGATACCTAGCAATGATATTGCTGGATCATATGGCAATTCTATACTTAGCTTCCTAAGGAACCACCAAACTGCCTTCCACAGCGATTGTACCATTTGACATTCCCACCAACAGTGGATAAGTATGCCTCTTTCTCCACATCCTCTCCAGCACTTGTCGTTTCTTGTTTTATTGATAATGACCATTCTGGTGGGTGTGAGATGATATCTCATTGTAGTTTTAATTTGCATTTCCCTAATAGCCAGGGAAGTTGAGCATCTTTCATGTGCCTTTTGGCCATTTGTATTTCGTCTTCTGAGAAGTGTCTATTCATGTCCTTTGCC
>PVIY010053861.1:0-14490 GCA_004026745.1 Myrmecophaga tridactyla | reverse complement strand
CATTTTTAAAATTTGTACATTGTGCATTTCACTATTATTATACACTCCAGGCATTCTGGATTATACCATCTCGATCTTTAACATCTATCTTTCTTTCTGATTTCATTTATGTCCCCAGCCCTCCTCTCCCTCTATCATTCTCACATGCAGTTTCATTCAGTATTTTAACATAATTTAAATGTACACATTTTTAAAGTGTTTTTGCATGAGGAAGAACAAAGAATGTCATTACTGCAGGGTGCTGAAAATAGATGGTAATCAATATTTTAAAATTTCCCCTTATGTGTGAGACTTAAGCAAAAATGTTTATTTGGTACAAATTTGTATTTTGACTATTGCATTTCCTAATATAACTTATGTAGGTAGTTTGATTGAACACCTTAAGTACTTGGAATCTCAGGTAGGACATGAGATTTTGTTGGTTTGTCCAGAGTGATGCCCCGATAAATCCCAGAATGATTCGATCAGTGAGTGGAAAAGTATTTGCAAAGTCCCCTTCGGGGAATGGTGAGAGTGGGGAGAAATTCAACTTCCCCAAGTTGAATTCTTGATATTCTCACAAGCAGTGTGAACAACCAAAGCTATAGGCTGAGCCCCCAGTCTTGGGGTTCGTTCATATGAAACTTAACCCCACAAAGGATAGGTCAAGTCTACTTAAAATTTAGGCCTAAGAGTCACCCCCAAGAGAACCTCTTTTGTTGCTCAGATGTGGCCTCTTTCTCCAGCCAACACAGCAAGCAAACTCACCACCCTCCCCCTCTCTGCGTGGGACATGACTCCCAGGAGTGTAGACTTCCTGGCAATATGGGACAGAAATTCTAGAATGAGCTGAGTCTCAGCATGAAGGGATTGAGAAAAACCCTAGAATGAGCTGAGTCTCAGCATCAAGGGATTGAGAAAAACCCTAGAATGAGCTGAGACTCAGCATCAAGGGATTGAGAAAACCTTCTCCACCAAAAGGGGGAAGAGTGAAATGAGACAAAGTGTCAGTGGCTGAGAGATTCCAAACAGAGTCGAGAGGTTATCCTGGAGGTTATTCTTACTCATTAAGTAGATATCACCTTGTTATTCAGGATGTAATGGAGAGGCTGGAGGGAACTGCCTGAAAATGTAGAGCTGTGTTCCAGTAGCCATGTTTCTTGAGGATGACTAATCATATAGCTTTCACAATGTGACTGTGTGATTGTGAAAACCTTGTGTCTGATGCTCCTTTTATCTATCTTGTCAACAGACAAGTAGAACATATGGAATAAAAATAAATAATGGGAACAAATGTTTAACTATATTTAGTATGAAATGCTAATGAAAGCGAGGGGTGAGGGGTATGGTATGTATAATCTTTTTTTTTCTCTTTTCGTTTTATTTCTTTTTCTGTTGTCTTTTTATTTCTTTTTCTGAATTGATGCAAATGTTCTAAGAAATGATGAATATGCAACTAAGTGATGATATTGGGAATTACTGATTATATATGTTGATGTTTTAGTTCATTTGTTAAATTTTTTTTAATTAATAAATAAATTTAAAATAAAGATAGACAGTAAAGGCCATTCTCTCAAAATGTAATGTTTGAGACCGGGGAAAATATTTGCAGCACATTTGATTAAGGATTAGTAGTCCTTTATGTAAAGAGCTCCTTTGGATCAATGAGAAAAAACCTGACAGTCTAATAGAAAAACTAGTCAAGACTGAAAAGAAGAGGAAATACAAATGACCAAACAGTGTTTCTGAGGCAAATGGAAACCAGAAGCTCAGAGAATGGAGCCCACAGAGGCTAGGAGCACTTCAACGCACTTCCTATTTGAGCTGGCATTTCTGGATGTGGGAATGTGCCCTCCAGTTGCCATGTGTCAAGTTGCTTGTGGGCGAGGGTGTTGCATGCACGGGTGACACAGTCAAGGATTGGAACAGCCCCATGACTGGGCAGGGTCTGAAATCTCAGGGTCCATCTGTGTGATAGGAAACTCTGTCCACTGCTATGAAATGGTTTCCAGGATAGTTGCTTAATTCTAAGTAGAATGAAAAGCTGCAGAACTGTGTGCATAGTGTGCTCTCTTGGCTTATCAAATTAGATGCACAGATGAGGGCTAGAAATATGTACAAGACTCTCACAGGAGCTGTGTCTCCAGGGAAGGTGCCTGGACAATTAGGGCTGGGGCAGGGAGGCAATTCTTGCCTTTACTGTACACCCATTTTTCACTTTTGAATTTGTACCATGTGCACACATTACCTTTTCAAATAAATATAATACATGTGTGTTTTTAAATATAATAATTATGTGACTCAGCAATTCTAACTTTGGGAAGCTATCTTATTAAAATAAAGACATCAAAACAGAAGGATATATGTGCAGGGATTTTTTTTCCCCAACATTGAAGAAAAAGTTAAATATTACAGTGAAAAATTAAATCTGATTTTGTTGGCCTGTAGGGACTTTCATGATATATCATTAAGATAAAAAGAAAAGCAAGTTACACACTAGTGTGTATAATATAATTTGATTATAAAATTTACAATTTTTTAAAAAAGGCTTTTGTTTACAAAAAGAAAAGAAAGTTGTGCAAAAAAATGCCCCAAACCATTAACTATTGTCATTGGTTACCTTAGGAGTCAGGGCGAGGAGATATTAATAACATTTTATTTATATATCTCTGTATTCTTTGATTTGCTATAATAAGACAGTATTGACAATTTACCAAAAAAAAAAAATCTAAAGACATTATATAAAAAGATAATCAGTTTCCACATGCCAGGTGAGAGGTTGATCGGAGTGGCCACAAATCATAGGGACTTGCCAGCTCTGAAGGATGGCAGGGTGGGCTGGGGAATATAGATCAGAGAGAATAAAGGAGAAGATATTCCAGACAAGAGGAGTTTTAGTAAAAAAGTACCTCAGCTCTGTTCTTACCTATCAACTTGAATGCGATTTAATTCGAGTTGCCTTTAGCCTCACAGCCTTATCTGGTCGTCTTGTTCCTATCCATTTTCACCAGAGCAGCTGTGTGGCTAGCCTGAGTCCCTTTGAACCGCAGCTGTTTGATGCCTTGGACAGCTTGCTTAGGAGGGACAGACTTGGGAGTGGAGGTGGGAAGGAGGGGTAGACCAGGGCACTGGATAATGCCTGAGAGTAGAGCTGCCTGTTTCACTGTTTCCCAGTACCTGTGATTGAGGGTAGGGTGGTGGTGGTCAGGGGATATGTTAAACCCCTGCAGGTTCCTTTTCTGTCCATATGGCCCTATGGAGACAGAGTAGCCTGGGCCTCTCCAGAGAGCAGGAGGAGCACGTCCAAGGAAAAGTGTTCTAGCTTACTAGCTGCCGGAATGCAATACACCAGAAACAGAATGGCTTCCAAACAGGGGAATTTAATCAGATGCTAGTTTACAGTTCTAAGGCCAAGAAAATGTCCCAATTGCAACAAGTCTATAGAAATGTCCAATCAAAGGCATCCAGGGAAAGATACCTTGGTTTAAGAAGGCCAATGAAGTTCAGGGTTTCTCTCTCAAGTGAGAAGGCACATGGCGAGCACAGTCACAATTTCTCTGTCATCTGGAAAGGCACATGGTGAACATGGTCAGGGTTCCTCTCTCCTCTGGAAGGGCACATGGCAGACATGGCATCATCTGCAAGCTTCTCCTGGCTTCCGGTTTCATGAAGCTCCCTGGGAGGCATTTTCCTTCTTTATCTCCAAAGGTCGCTGGCTGGTGGACTCTGCTTCTCATGGCTATGTCGTTCTCTGCTCTCTCTGAATCTCATTCTCCAAAATGTTTCCTCTTTTATAGGACTTCAGAAACTAATCAAGACCCACCTAAATGGGTGGGGACACATCTCCCCTAATGCAGTTTAACAGCCACTCTTGATTGGGATACGTCTCCGGGACATGATCTAATTACAGATTCAAACATACAGTATTGAATAGGGATTATTCTGCCTTTATGAAATGGGATTTTTTTTTTTTAAACTTTTTATTAATTAAAAAACTTAACAAAAGAACATTAATATATCATTCCATTCTACATATACAATCATGAAATGGGATTTTGATTAAAACATGGCTTTTCTAGGATTCATACATCCTTTCAAACCAGCACAACCAGTGACCAGCATTGAGGCCCTGGGTGGTGGGAATGCATTCAGTTGTCATTTTCCTCTTCATTTTTCTGTTTTCCCAACCATCGCTTTTGTGGTTAGAGGGGCAATAATCTTTTAAAAATGTATTTGCTCAGCTCCCAGGGGTTTTCAGCTACTTCTATAGAGGCGGTACCTCATTTGTCAGTCTCATGTAATCAGCTTGTTGATTTGGAATTCAGATGTAGATGTGTACTACAAGATTAGATTATCAGTTTGAGCACCTGCATTCCTGTTTTTAGGCAATGCTTTTTAGTGCATCTGCATGTGAAGAGCAAACCATTCATGAAACATTTCCCTCCTGCACCTTGTGGTCCTGGCTCCATGGCCCTTGGAATTTACCTGAGCACTTAAGGGTACCATGTTTTATCTCCTTTTCATTAGGAAACCATAAATACAGGCCCTTTTGTGATGCGTTCCACATGTCGGCGATGTGGCGGCCGAGGATCCATCATCACGTCTCCCTGTGTGATCTGCAGAGGGACAGGCCAGGCCAAGCAGAAGAAGAGAGTGGTGATCCCAGTGCCTGCCGGTGGGTTCTCAGGCTCACGCCACGTGCAGTGAAGCTGGTGGGGTTGGGCTCCTCCTCTGCCTGTGCTTTGTTCGCTGGTGAAAGCTTTGCTAAGGTCCTGGTGCCCTGGAGTAGAGGAGGAAGAAGAACCTCATTGCATTTTCTCTTTCAACCATTTGTTTGTAAAATCTATGCTTTAAGGGTGTTGTTGGGGGAAAGAGACTGGATAGGCCAACGCTGCTCACACACGTAAGGGAGCTCCTCTCCAGACGGTTTACTGTCCTCTGTCACACCCCATCTTCAGTTGACAAAGGCCAGCATCATCCCCGGTGAACACCACCCCTGGTCCACACCACCTTCCTCTTCTCCTGAGCAGCCTGTGAACCCACCCGTCTTTGCTTCCTAGAGTGGTTTTTTCACATGCTGTCTGATCTTGTCATCGCCCTGTTTAAGACCCTTCAGTGACTTCCTATTGCTCCTCCTATGAAGATGAAAGCCCTCTGCTCCCTTCTCTGGCCATGCTTGCCCCTCCAGCCTCTCACTTACTATTCTTCCCCTTGTTGCCTGCCCTGCAGACTTACTCCTTTGCTTTTAGATTCGTGAACAGTCCCTGCAGTCTCCCAAAATGAGCCTTTGCACATGCTATTCCCTGTGCCTGAAACTGCCTTTCTGCCTTCTCTTCAGGGTCAACTCTGTTCATGCTGGAGATCCCAGGCAAAGTATCACTTCCTCGGGGAAGCCGTCTCAAACCCTCCCCTCTCCTCTTTAGATATGGAGTCTATACTTTTCTGTTTTCTTTCTAAGAACATGTCTTCATTTGCAATTACGCATTTATTAGCGTTTTTGTTTGATTAATATCTGTCTCCCTAAGTATACTGTAAACTCTCCGAGGCTTTGGGTAGGTCTGGCACGAGGCAGGTGTTCAGTAAATTTGAATAAAGGGAAGGTACTCCTGCTTGGTTATCAGTTACCACATGTTGCGTCTTCAGAAAGTTATACTTGCTGCCATTTTGATAATTGCGTTGTTCCTCGATAAAGAAACAGGAATGAGCAAGGAAGCCCATGGGTTGTAAATGGGTCTTGGGGTAGGAAATGCTTTGAGAGGTCCAAAAATAATTGTTCTCTGTTGAATTTTTGTTCTTATAGGAGTGGAGGATGGCCAGACTGTCAGGATGCCTGTAGGAAAGAGAGAAATTTTCGTTACATTCAGGGTAGGTACTCCGCTGTGCACAGCTCCAGCTCTTGTTAGGGCCTTTCTTCCTTCTGAGAGGGTGTGCCTGAGGCTTCTCAAAGTGAGAGAGTAGCTTTACAGGAACCTGTCTTTCCATTTGCATTTCTAAGGGGAACAATGTACACCTTAATGTGGTTATTAAATGTGTTACAACAAGGCTTTATGCTAGGCATGGGGAGAACAAAGCTTCCTCAAGAGACTTACAGGTTGGGTTTCTTCCAGATGGTTGTATAATGATAGAGCTTTTGCAGTGTGACTGTGCTTGTGAAAACCTTGTGTCTGATGCTCCTTTTATCTACCTTATTGACAGATGAGTAAAACGTATGGATTAAAAATAAATAAATAATAGGGGGATCAAATCAAATATTAAAATAAATTCAGTGGGTTGAAATGCTGGTGATAAATGAGGGGGAGGGGTAAGGGGTATGGTATGTATGATTTTTTTTCTGTTTTCTTTTTATTTCTTTTTCTGAATTGATGCAAATGTTCTAAGAAATGATCATGATGATGAATATATAACTGATGAAAGAAAAAAGAATGTACATATTGTATGTTTATTGGTTTTATTAATAAAAATTTAAAAAAAGACAAGTTGGAAACAGGACATATAAATATATATAAAACATTTCCTTGTGTTTTTTTTTTTTTAATGTAACCAATTGTTGGTAAGAAGAGTAAGTGCTGTCAGGTGCTGTACTATATACTTGTTTTTCTAAGATAACAAAAACATTAAAGAAAGTTACACCTTCTGCCAGCAGTCACTGCAAGATCTCTACCTGAGAAAAGCCCATACACGGGCACCAGGTGATGGTTCAGGGGTGTGAAGGGCAGCCTTGTACCTGACAGCAAACTGTACACCAGCCACCTGTCCCTTAACAAGAAGCTGGTGGAGTGAGCTGAGCTGGGGTCCGTGGCTCACCACACACAGTCAAAACAAGTGAACCTGGGCCATGGGTATCGATACAGAGACGTCTCATTTACAGAGGACAAGTGAAAACCAGCAGGTTGCAAGAGGATTTAGGTAATAGGATGCCTTTTAGAAAAGTTGTAAAACATGCAAAATGGTATTATGATATTACTTAGAAATATGCAATATGTAACAGCAGTAAAAAGATACTTGTAGGAATGAGAAATGCTAAGTTCAGGAGCGAGGTTAACTGGAGGGTGATGGGGAGAGGTACCGAGGGTTGCGCCGAGGGGGCTTTGACTACTTTCAGAATGTTTTATTACTTAAACTGGGTTCTGGCTACTTAGTTTACCTTTTTTATGTAGGTGAAGCCTTTCATTATTCAAAATAAAGACAAAAGTAATACAAAGGACGACTCTTCTAGACTTAGAAATTAAAGGGTGAAGGCAGAAAGCTGGAAGCCAATCTATATAAAGTTTGGGGGAGAATTCAGATTTTGTTCCTATTATAGAGGGAAAAAAAAGAGAAGAAATCACTGGAGGGCAAAGAATGTCCTTGAGACAAAAAAAGTCCTTAAGACAAAATGTCCTCAAGACAAAAAATCGTATTTATAAAATCAGATTAGTTCCAGTACTGCCAGTCTGCCTTGAAAGTAGTTTGTATCGTATGACTCTCTGGAAAACAAACCTTTTGCCTTTGTAAATGCATTAATTAGTCTGTATCTCTCTGTACTTTCTAGTAAAAATAAGTAATTTAATAGGTATAATAAATAAGAAAGACTTTTTTGTGTGTTTAAAAAGCCAATGTTCCTTTTTTATTTTCCTTTACAACTGAGCAGCTTGATCTGCGAGAACCAGGGCATTTTTGCCATTGCAGTATATAAAGTGCAACTGGAACCCAGAGGTTAGCCTTTCACTTGGTGAAAGTACACTGCTTTCACCCAGTCCCACGCCTAAGCGTGGAAGGAGGTGTAAAGCTAGTCGGGCTGAGCAGCAGGGTGAGGGGGCTGGTGCTCAGGAGCAGCTGGGTCTCAGCATCTTCTCTGGTCGGTGCTCATCGTCTCCTTTTGGCTCCAGGTGCAGAAGAGCCCCGTGTTCAGGAGAGACGGCGCAGACATCCACTCCGACCTCTTTATTTCTATCGCCCAAGCTATTCTCGGTGGGACAGCCAGAGCCCAGGGCCTGTACGAAACAATCAATGTGACGGTGAGGGGACTGGCTGGGATGTTGGGGGATGCTTCTGCCTCCCTTCTGTGTGTGGCTCTGCGTGGTGGCTCTGCGTGGTGGCTTTTGGTTCTGAAATGGACCTGGTTGGCCGTGGCTGTAGCCCATGGGTGGCTGTCATGTCCGGATTCAGAAAGGAGAATAGATTTGGTGCAGCTGTGGGGACCTTAGTTGCTTCTAGGCACTGCTGTCTCCCACCTCAACTCGTCCCATTTCAAGATCATGCTCCTTTTCTCATTCTGGCTCAGGGCCTACCCCACACTGTGTTTGGTGACACTTCGGGGAGCCATCCTCTCTGCTTCTTGAGGGCTCCAGTGGAATTAGGCCCTAGTTGCAAGGAGCAGGCAGTCCTAGTTCAGTTTTTCATCCTTCTGTGTCTCACTCTCTGTGCTCCCTCATTCCTTCTTCCTTGTATTCCCTGCCCAAAACTCTCTGCACACAGGTCCTTTGTAGTAGGCTCTGCTTTGGGGGAGCCCTGGCTTTCCATGTGATGGTGGTTAGTTTAGGTCTAGAAGACTGAGTGGAAGTTCTTTTCTTGGAATCACCATAAAATTACCTTTCTTTAGTAAAAGTGTTTTCACTTGGGCAACTAGAGCCCCAGATCAACCACAGATTTCCTTTCCTTGTAGATCCCTCCTGGGGTTCAGGCTGACCAGAGGATCCGGATGAGTGGGAAAGGCATCCCCCGGATTAACAGCTACGGCTATGGAGACCACTACATACACATCAAGATAAGGGTTCCCAAGTAAGCACCCCATGGGCAGTGCTGCAGCCAGCCAGAGCGCTGCACATGCTCATCCTCGGGAGGAGCCCTCTCCTAGCACTTCCACTGCCAGCCCCTGGGCCGAGCAGTTCAGTGCAGTAGCTGAGGGCATTGTTCCAAGCCAGACCGCCAGGGTCCCATTGGAGCTCTGCCTCTGGAAATTCAGTGGCTTTAGCAGCATGCTTCATGCTTCTCTCTTTGAGTCAGGGGTTTCCTGCCTAAGCTCTCCTTTTGTAAAGTGGACATAATAAAAAAAAAAGCAACCTCGTTGAGTTGTTAGGATGAAACGAATAGTTCGTAGGAAAGGCTTGCCTATTGCTGCCTTGTTGATGTAGTATAGTGAGTGTTATGGGTGTTATTGTCACTCTCGGGAGATTTCAAGTTCCTGAGAATGACAGCAACATCAGACAGATCTGTAAAGAACTCACTGTGCACAATGGCTCTGTCCTCTGAGAGGATGGTCTGGGCATGGTGCTGGGAGTACCCGTCCTGAGTGAGGCACACCCCCACCCTGCTTGGGAGCACCACATTTCTAGCACTCATCCTTTTCATTAGATAATTTCTTACCTGCCTTTCTCTCATCCAAACACACATCACAACTCTTCCCCCCACCCCCCGCCCCCTAGTAAAACTGTATTTAGCATAACCACAGTGGCAGTTCTTTCAACCACCTTAGAGCATTTAGGAGATTTTCTTCCCAGAAGTTTGGAAGCCACATCTTTTCAGGTTCTCCTCACTGGCTCAGGCTGGGTTCCTTTCACCTGCTCCTGGGCCTAGAGCCTGGGTGCATCCATATGCTCCCCCCAATCCACCGGCTTGTATAGGGTGAACACTGGGTATATCAGCATCTTCTGCTCAGAGAACCCCCTAATGTGCAAATTCTGCTCGGTCCATAGGCGTCTCACTAGCCGGCAGCAGAGCCTGATCCTGAGCTATGCCGAGGATGAGACTGACATGGAAGGGACAGTGAACGGTGTCACCAGCACCAGCACTGGTAAGGCGTCCCCGGGCAGTGCCTGCCAGAACTGTAGAGTAGCCTGTAGTGTCCTCTGACTCCCTGGAAGTGGAAGATGCAGAGAAGCACGGTAAGGGGTTGCCACTCGGAGATCATCTTGAAGCTTCCAAAAGTGCTGTGAAAGGAGGGGAGCTGGGTGGTAGGAACAACTGAAGCAGTAGCCTTGGCTTAAAGATGGAAAACTTCTCATCTTTTCTCCATGTGTATTTTGAGGTAAGAGAGCACTAGAAGACTTCCTTACAGATAACAGCTGTGCATCTTAGAGAGCTGGTCCTCTGAGTTCTATCCTTGGTTCTGCCACTTGCTCTGTGACCTTGGGCACATCTCATGGGAGAGTTTCATATAAAACCTTAAGGAAAAGATGTGTTGAAAGATCTGTGTGTTCCTAACCCACTATGTTTAACAAATATTTCAGAGTGTCTTGTAAACAACAGCAATCACAACAATCAAAAACCATTATCATATGCCTCCAAATCTGCAGTTTTACAGTGTGTCTAACTTTGAATTCATCTGGCCATGGACAGAGAGGCCTTATTTACTCTCAGCTCAGTGTCCTCACGTTTTATCAGTAGAACACAGATAAATATTAGTGATTTCATACAAAAAGATTTGCAGGCAGAAGCTTTGGTGGTACACGTCGTAATCGCAGCTGCTGTTCTGGTGGGAGGTGGGTGGGCAGCTCTGCCAGAGGGAGCCCTGTCCCTGTTTATTGGGAAGTCTGTTGGTTCAGAGAAGGCTGTGCTGAGGGTATAATTAGCTTCAGCTGTACAACGTGTTTCATCCCTGTTGCATCATTTTGTTTTTTTCTGGGCTGGATGCTCCTCTCAAGTTCTTAGAACATCAGCAGCGTTAAATTATGTACAGTACTTCAGAGCAGGTGTTTTGAGCTGGGTATGAGTTTTCCAGTGAGGCGGAGAGCTTGGTCATGAAGCCCCTGGGGTGGCAGGGACTGGGTTCAGCAGCAGCAGCCTCCTTTGTGTGGACTTTCATTGAGCGCCCACTGAGTCTGTGACCAGAAGTTCTCAGTGAAAATGCTGCCACCACAAACCCTGTCTATACACTGTCAAGGCCCTGAATGGTTACTTGTTTAATAGTTTTCTTCTTTTGTTGTCATATCGAACTAGTTACCCCAGCAGTCCAGTGTGCCTCTGGCTTCTCTTTCTTCCCTTTCTTCCTTGTGTTAGTTAGTAAGCTGCTGGAAAGTGATATACCAGAACTGGAATGGCTTTTAAAAAGAAGAATTTAATAAGTTCCTAGTTTACCATTCTAAGCCTATAAAAATACCCAAACTAAGGCATCCAGGTATAGATATCTTAATTCAGGGAATGCCAATGGGTCATTGAACACCTCTGTCAGCTGGATATCCACATGGCTGGCATCTGCTGGTCCTTTACTCCTGGACTCCATTGCCTTCAGCCTCTGTTCCTGTGGGGGTTCCTCACTTTGCTTCTTCAGGACTGGCTTTCATCTCTTGGCTTCCCTTGGCTCTCTCCAGTTTCTGGCTTGCTTCACATCTCATGGTGATGTCTGCTGGGCTCCGAACGTCTCCAAACATCCATGTCTCTGTTCTCCACGTGTCGGCATCTGTGTCAGCTCTGGGGTCAGAACTGAGCCCTCTTCAAAAATGTTTCCTCTTTTAAAGGATTCCAGTAAACTAATCAAGACCCACTTAGAATGGGTGGAGTCATATCTTCATCTAATCAAAAGAAAACACCCACAATTGGGCATGCCACATCTCTATGGAGCTAATCTAATCAAAAGTTTCTGTCCTACAGAATTGAATTAGGATTAAAAGAAATGGCTGTACTCACAGGATTGCATCAGGATTAAAATATGGTTTTTCTGGAGTGCATAATAGATTCAAATCAGCACATTCCTGAAACCCGAATATTCCCCCAGTCTCCTGACATGTGAGATCTGGGTTCTGTAGACAGCTCTCAAATGCGCTTCCCTTCCTCTCCCTACCCACCCAGGGAACTTCGGATCTGCTGGAGCTGAGCCCTGAGAAGGACATGAGCATATTTTGTGTTTGAAAGTTAGGTATCAGCTATAGCAGGTTGATTTTTAAACCTTTCTCTGATAGCTTAAAGTGAGAGTTGACAGTACGGCCAGTTTGTTAGTATCCTTAGACCCCTCACTGAGTTCATGTTTCCTTGCCCTAATGAGCCGGTTCACTCATTCAGCCAAGATTTATTGGGAGTCTACTGTATACCAAATACTTTGCCAGATTTTCGTTTTAGATTCTTAGTGATATACATTTTGCTACATATAGTTTAACCTTAATATATGTATTGGATTCATTTCTGAAGTTGGTTATAACTAAAATGGGAATGCCAAATTATTATTATTTAATTTTTTTTTTTCACGTGGGCAGGCACCAGGAATTGGACCCAGGTCTCTAGCATGGCAGGCGAGAACTCTGCCTGCTGAGCCATCGTGGCCCACCCCCAAATTGTATTTTTAAATGATAATTAAGAATCTCAGAATAGACTTCAGGGGCACAGTGTCTCGGGTCTGCTGCCCAGGTGTGGTGGAGTCTCTCACTACACCTTGAAGAAAGTTACTTTGCAGTCCACATATGAAACGTTATAGTACGTAAAATTCTTACTTCCTGGTACCGTACTGACAGTGCTTTATCTAAGTAGAACAATCTTTTATGGTAGGCATTCAACAGAACTTTTAACAAGAGTTATACTAGAGTGGTTTGCATTCATTTATCAGTTGTTCTTGGGATAAAGACATACTCATGTCATTTTTTTTAACTTTTCGTTTTTATTATTTTTTATTAGAGACAGAAAAATCATGCAGAAAGTACATTTCCGTTTACTCCCCCTTACATGTGTAATTTTTCATATTAACACTGCATTTGTGTGGTATCTTTGTTACAAATGGGTAAAGAATATTCTTAAACATACTATTAATTGTAATTAGCAGTTAATATTAGAGTTCACAGTATAGTAGTCATTTTTTTGTTTGTTTTAATTTGTATTCGGCTAACATATATACAACCTAAAATTTCCCCTTTTAACCACATTCAAAAACATAATTCAGTGGTGTTAATTACATTCACAGTGTTCTACTACCATCACCGCCATCCATTATCACACTTTTCCATCACCCCAAATAGAAATTCTTTACCAATTAAGCTTTAACTTCCCATTTCTTACTCTACCCTCAGCCCCTGGTAACCTGTATTCTACTTTCTGACTATGAGTTTATTTATTCTAATTATATTGTATCAGCATGACAATACATATATGTCCTTTGTGTTTGGCTTATTTCACTCAACATGATGTCTTCAAGGTTGATCATGTTCTTACATATATCAGAACTTCATTCCTTTTTACGGCTGAATAATATTCCATTGTATGTATAGACCACATTTTTTTGTCTGTTCTTCTGTGGGTTTGCTTCTCCCTTTGGCAGTTGTGAATAATGCTGCTGTGAATACCAGTGTGCAAATTTCTATTCAAGTCCTGCTTTCAGTACTTTGGGGTATATACTTAGAAGCGGAATTGCCAAATCATATGTACTGAGCTTTGTGAGGAGCTGCCAAACTGTCTTCCACAGTGGCTTCCCCATTTTATATTCCCATTAGCAATTCACATGTTTCTCTTTCTCCACATCCTCTCAACACTGAAAATTTTCAATTTTTTTAAGTTGTAGCCATACTAGTGGATGTGAAATGGTATCTTATCCCTAATAGCTAGTGATTTGGGGCATTTTTTCTTGTGCTTTTCAGCCATTTTTGTATCTTCTTTGGAGAAATGTCTATTTAAGTCTTTTGCCCTATTTTTTTTTTTAACAGAATTTTATTCATAAACCAAAACAATCCATCCACAGTGTATAATCATGGTGCTCAGTATAATCACAAAGCTGACCTCACGTCGCCATCAACAATTTTAGAACATTTTCATATCCAGATACCCGTTATATTCCCCTATTATTGACAGTTAGCTTCAGCGTGGTACCTTTGTTAAAACTGCTGGAAGAACATTAAGATATTATTGTTAACTGTGGTCCATAGTTTGCATTAGGTGCATTTTTTTCCCCATATACCATCCTGTTATTTAACACCTTGTAGTTGTGACATACATTTGTTCTAGTCATGAAAGAACATTCTTATATTTGTACTCTTGACCACCTTTATCATTCACAGCAGGGTTCGCTGTGTTATACAGTCCCTTTCTTCTTCCTCTAGCTCTCCTTCTGATGATATAACATACTACGAATGTCCCCTTTCAACCACAATCACACTCATAATTCAGTGCTGTTAATTATACTTACCCTAATCACCTCTGTCCATTTCTAAACATTTAACCTAGTTAAAAATTTTACACACAGGAAGCAGCCGCTCCCCATTCTCTACCTTCATACTATCTCTTGGTAACCTATACTCTGGATTCTTTGTTTAATGCAATTTTATTGAGATATTCACACAACATAGAAACCATCTAAAATGTAAAATCACTGGTGCACAGTGGCATCATATAGTTGTGTATACAGCCCCATGATCAAATTTAGAACATTTTCATTACTCCAGAAAATAAATAAAAAAAAGAAAATCCTAATCTTCCCACACTCTTTTTTTTTTTTTTTTTTTTTTTCACATGGGCAGGCACCAGGAATCGAACCTGGGTCCTCGGGCACAGCAGGCAAGCGTTCTTACCTGCTGAGCCACCGTGGCCCGCCCTCTTCCCACACTCTTTATCTCCCCA
>PVIY010053860.1:0-14487 GCA_004026745.1 Myrmecophaga tridactyla | reverse complement strand
ATAATATTCATTATTCCTATCCAAGGAAACAGGTGTCTTGATATTTACATAGGTCCTGTCTCATTTCCTTCAGCAGTGTGTTATAGTATTCTATGTACAAGTGCCTCACCTCTTGAGTTAAAATTATCCCTAGCTATTTTGTTTTTTAATGCTGTGCTGAATGAATATTATAAAACTTCCAGCTAGGAACCATCTTTGCTGGTATAGATAACACAACAGATTTTTTCAATTAATCTTGGAGTGTACATTTGGCTGGATCCATCTATAAGCTCTAAGAGTTTTCTCCTGGGTGAATTTCTATTTTTTATATGAAGGTCATGTTATCTGTGAATACAGACAGCTGCACTTACTTATTTTCAGTTTGGATACCTTTTGTTTCACTCCATTGCCTAATTTATTTGGTTAAACTTCCTGTACAATACTGAATGGCTATAGTGAAAATGCTCTTCTTTCTCTTATTTCAGACCTCAAGCAGAAGGCCTGAACTCTTTCAGCATTGAGTGTAACATTAGCTGTATTTCCTAAGGCTCGAAATGAGACTCTGTATGGGTTTCACGCACTAGGCTTGCCTTATTGGAATTTGTAATTCCCAGAGTGTCCCTAAGTCAGATAAATCCTGAAAGCCAGAGAGACAAGCCTCTCCAAGGTTATCAATGAATTACATCCCCCTATCTTTTGGTGTGGAAACCCCTTCTCAGTATATGATAAAGACAGAACTGACATTCCCCAAAGATCCCTACCTATTGGGACAAAGATTAAAAGAGAAGGAGGAGGTATAATAGAGAAAATGGGATTTAACAAATGATAATACCACTGAATCACTATATTAATATTCCTTCTAGCTGCCAGTGTTTTGGGGTAGTTAAAAGGAACAATCTGAGATGATGGAATGGTAGCACATGACAAATTCTGGGATCTATTCTGTAACTACTCGTTGAAGTGTGCTTTGAAAATTATTCCTTTTTTCTTACTTTGCTTTGTATATATGCTATTTTATAAAATAAAAATGCTACAATATGTATTAGCTGTGTTTTTATATAAATGCACTTTATTGTACTGACAAAGTTACCTCCTACTGTTACTTTTCTGAGTGATTTTATAATGAAAGGGCATTGTTTTTTGTCAAACACATTTTCTGCATCAGATGAGATTATGTGATTTTTTTCCCTTTCTTTCTGTGAATGTGGTGTATTACATTGATTTTTTTAAAATTTTGCACAGCTTTGTATTTGTGAGGTCAACCCCACTTGGTCACAGTGGATAATTTCTTTACTATTCTTTTTTATTCAAATTCCTAGAATTCTGTGAAAATTTCTGCATCTTTATTCATTAGGGCATTGGTTTCTCTTTTTTTATTATGTCTTTATGTTGCTTTGGTGTCACAATAATGTTAGCCTCACAGTATGAGTTAAGAAGAGTTCCTTCTACTTCGATTTCAAAATGTTTCAGTAGTATTGGAATTAATTTTTCGGTAACATTTGATGGAATTCACTATTGAAGCTATCTGGTCCAAGACTTCTCTTTTTGGTAGGTTTTTTATTACTGATTAAATGTATTTATATATAATGGGTCTGTTGATGTCTTCAATTTCCTCTTGAACCAATTTATGAAAGTTGAATTTGTAGCTAATTGTCCATTTCTTCTAGTTTATCCAGATTTTTGGCATACAATTGTTCATAGCATTCATTTGTAAACCTTTAAATTTATTCAATATCTATTAATAACCCCATTTAATTTTGGATTTTAGTAACAAGCTTCCTCTATCTCTTTGTTTTCAGTGTAGTTCAACATTTGCAATTTTATTGATCTTTTCCATAAACCAAAGTTTAGTTTCATTGGTTCTTTCATTTGTTTTTCTCTTCATTTCATTTAACTCCAACATCCTAATATTTATTGTTTACTCTTTCCATTAGCCTTAGATTCAGTTTGTTCATATTTTCTCATTTCTCCAGATGTGAAATTAGATTATTGATATATGATCTTTCTTCTTCTTAAATATAGGCATCTGTAGATATAAATCATCCTCGAAACAATCGTTTTGTTGTATCCCAAAATTTTCCGTATTATGTGGTTTCCTTTCCATTAGCCACAAGTTATTTTCACATTCCCATTGTGATTAATTTTGTTTGTTTGTTTGTTTATTTATTTATTTATTTATTTATTTATTTATTTTGGGGTACATGGTCTGGGAATCAAACCTGGGTCTCCTGAATGAAAGACCAGCATTCTGACCACTGAACTACCCATGCAACCCGATTTATTTTTCACCCTTTGATTGTTGGAATTTGTTGTTTAACTTCCACATATCTGTGTATCTTCCATTTCATTCTCTTATCAATTTCTAGCTTCATTCTACTGTGGTCAGAGAAGATCCTTTGCATGATTTCAATTTTTTCAATCTCTTGAGACTTGTGTTGTTAACAAATTTCTGGTATATCCCAGAGAATGACCCATGAGTACTGCAGAAAAATATGTATTCTACTGTTTTTCCATCACACTGTAAATCTGGAAATATCTTGAGGCAAATGGAAAGGAAACCACAGCATACAGAAATTATGTGATGCAGCAAAATAAGTGTTTAGAAGATGAATTATACCTGTGGTTGCTTATATTAAAAAAGAAGAAAGGGGTGTACATGTGATTCAGTGGTAGAAAGAGAGGAAGCCTATTACTAAAATCCAAAATGAAATGAGGTTATTAATAGATTTTGTATAAGTTAAAATTTTAGAAATGGATATTAGGAATTGTTGCATGCCAAGAATCTGGATAATCTAGAAGAAATGGACAACTTGCTGTAAATTCATCTTTCGTATATTGACTCAAGAGGAAATTTATGATCTTAATAGACCTATAGTAAATAGATTCAATCAGTATTCAAAAACCTACAAAAAAGAAAAGTCCAAGACAAGATAGCTTCAATAGTGAATTCCATCAAACATTCTCAGAAAATTTAATTCCAGTACTGCTGAAGCACTTTGAAATCGAAAATGAAGGAACTCTTCTTAACTCATTCTATGAGGCTAACATTATTGTGACACCAAAGCAACATGAAGACATAAGAAAAAAAGAAAACTAAGGACCAAATGCCTTTATGAATAAAGAGGCTAAGATTTTCAATAAAATTCTAGAAATTTGAATTTAACAGAATAGTAAAGAAATGCCCACTGTGTCCAAGTAGGATTTATTACACAAATTCAAAAGGGTTCAACATATGAAATCAACCAGTGTAATACATCACATTCACAGAATGAAAGGGAAAAATTACATATTCTCAATTGATCAGGAAAAAGTGCTAGACAAAAACCACTGCCATTTCATTATAAAATCACTCAGAAAAAAGCAGAAGATATGATAAACCATATATATAGAAATGCAGCTAATATAAATTTAAATTATTTAAAAATTTCAGTGTTTTTATTGTATAATATAACATATATACAAAGCAAAGAAAGGCAAAAGCAATACTTTTCAAAGCACACATCTACAAGTAGCTACAGAACACATCCCAGAGTTTGTCAAGGGCTACCATTCCATCAGCTCAGATTGTTCCTTCTAGCTGCTCCAAAACAGAGCTGGCCAAAGAAATACTAATATCGTGATGCAGCCGCCATATCATTTGTTAAATCCCATTTCTCTGGTGTATGTCATTCTTCTCCATTAATCCTTCTCCCATTCTACAGGGATCTTTGGGGAATGCCTGTTCCTCCTTTTCCATGTTGAGAAGGTGTGTTCACACTAAAGGATAGGGGGATGAAATTCACTGACAATCTTGGAGAGGCTGGTCTCTCTGGCTTTCAGAATTTATCAGCCCTGGGAATCCTCTGGGATTTATATGATCCAGGAAGGCAAAGCTAGTGCATTAAACCCTTACAAAGTATCAGTTTGAGCCTTAGAAAAACACAGCTAATATTATACTCAAAGATGAAAAAGCCCAGGCCTTCCCCTTGAGGTCTGGAACAATACAATGAATTTTAACTGGTCTTACTCAGTATTGTACTGGAAGTTTAGGTAATGAAATGAACAAAATAAAGGGCATCCAAATTGGAAAGAAGGAAGTGCAACTGTCTGTATTCACAGACAACTTGACAATTATATAGAAAATAGGAATTCATTCAGGAGAAAACTCCTAGAGCTCATAGATGTATCCAGCAAAATACAATAACCAAGATTATATGAAAAAAATTGTGTGTTTTCTATACCAGCAAAGATAGTTCCTAGCTGGAAGTTTTTAAAAATTCATTCAGCACAGCATTAAAAAACAAAATACCTATGGATAATTTTAATTCAAGATGTGAGGCACTTATAAGCTGAACACTAGAGAACATTGCTGAAAGAACTTGAAGAGGATCTAGTAAAAGGCAAGACACCTGTTTTCTTGAACGTTAATAATTAATAGCATTAAGGTGTCAATAATACCCAAAATTATCTATAGCTTGAACATATACACTGTCAGAGACCCAGGATCCATTTTAGCAGAAATGTAAACGCTGATGCTCACTCTTATGGAATTACACTTCATCAGGACTTCAGTACCACCATTAGGTGCTGTGTTTATTTATTGCCATGACTGTTTGCTGTTTGACAGGAGGCACAATATATTACTCTTTTTTTTCATTCCCAGACCATAGTTTAGTGATTACCATATAGTATTGCTAAATACATAGCTGTTGAATGACTGAAAATACATAATTGAGTGAATTGAACAGATATTGCTGACTATTGGGGAAAAAGGAAAAGCAGTGAAACAAGCAGAAATATTGTTGAGAGAGGGCAGCCCCATAAATCAGATCAAATATCAGAAGACAGAATCAAAGACAAAAGATATTTTACTGCTCCCAGAATCTCTATTCTGAATCAGTGACAGGGAAATCATTATGGGAAAACTTGCACTACTAGACCCACTGCTAAAGGGAGGTGAGAGTCTACAGGGATAAGAGATGAACAAGAAGATCCAAAGCTTTATCCCAAGGGTCAAAATTGACCAACGTTTGCATTGTATTTCCTTTTTGTTACCTCCAGAGAGCTAAATGTCTAACGGAGCAGAGAGACTAAAGAAGATTTCATAATGAGACTCATCAGAATTAAATCCATAAAACGCATGGAAACATAAATGCTTTGCCCACACTATATCGAACTAGTCTACCAATCTCTGGTGAAACATAATTTCGCCTTCTAGAGACCTCATGAGTATTTTCATATTCCTGCCCTTCCTGGGGGCAGAACTTCCAACTTCATCTGCCATTCAAGGAATATTTGGCATTGGTGAACTCAGAATCTTCTTCGATAATTTCTGGGTGAGTCATAGAGTCTAGTCATGAGTGTGGGGAATGTATTATGAGTCCAGGACCCTTTTTATTGATGGTTACTTTAGCGGCTCAACAAGGATAACACAGAGATAATCTTCCAACGTCCTACCCAGGTAAAAGGCTTGTGGTTAAGGGAGACGATGAATACACTAAAGCATCTTCTTTTCTGTATCTGTCTCATCGAATGTTAGTCACAGTCATGGGCTTTCTTCATGGGAGTAACTTTTTAACCACACTCATCAATTTCTTCTTTAAATAATTCAATAAAAACCTCATTCATTAATTCCTTCATGGTAGGCACTAAGTGTTATTCTCATTATAAATAAATGAGTAGGACAATGTTGTTTATTTCAAAGAGATTACATCCAAATATGGCAACATACATAGAAATGGGCACATGCTATATCCAGAGGTGAAAACTGAATCCCTGTTGAAGTGGATCCAAAAGTTTGGACTCATCCAGTTGAGGTTTGTGAAGGTTTCCTAAGGGAACACAGTTTCTGAAGGGTTAGACTATGCTTAGTTTCTTTTTATTAATTAAAAAAATTAACAAACCAAATAAAACATCAACATATATGATCAGTAATTCACAATATCATCACTTAGTTGCATATTCATCATTTCTTAGAACATTTGAATCAATTCAGAAAAAGAAATAAAAAGACAATAGAAAAAGAATTAAAATGAATGCAGGAAAGAAAAATAAAAGATTATACCTACCATATCACTTACCCCTCGCTTTCATTGATCACTAGCATTTCAAACTAAATTTATTTTAGCATTTGTTCCCCCCATTATTTATTTTTATTGCATATGTTCTACTCATTTGTTGACAAGGTAGATAAAGGCAGCATCATACACAAGGTTTTCACAATCACACAGTCACATTGTGACAGCTATATCATTATTCAATCATCCTCAAGGAACATGACTACTGGAACACAGCTCTACATTTTCAGGCAGTTCCCTCCAGTCTCTCCATTACATCTTGAATAACAAGATGATATCTACTTAATGCATAAGAATAACCTCCAGGGTAACCTCTCAACTCTGATTGGAATCTCTCAGCCATTGACACTTTGCCTCATTTCACTCTTCCCCCTTTTGGTTGAGAAGGTTTTCACAATCCCTTGATGCTAAATCTCAGCTCATTCTAGGGTTTTTCTCAATCCCTTGATGCTGAGTCTCAACTCATTCTAGGATTTCTGACTATGCTTAGTTTTGCTAGATACTGCCAAACTGTCTCTTAGCTGCACAATTTTGGTTTCTTACTAGCAGTGAATGAGAGTCTGCACAGTTCCTCAGGTATTGTATGTCACTGAAATTTAATTTTGCAATTCCCAAAACATGAATGATGCTGAACATCTTTTCACATGCTTATTTACCACCCATTTATCTTCTTCATTTCAGTTTCTGTTCAGAATTTTTGCCCAATTTTTAATTGGGTCTTTTCTTTCTTATCACTGGGTGTTAAGAGTTTCTTGTATATTTGTATACAAATAATTTATCAGTGTCTTTCACAGAGCATAAACTTTATATTTTATGAAGTCCAATTTATAAATGTATTTGTCTAATGGATCACAATTTAGGTGGTATTTCTAAAAACTCATCAGCAAAGTACTGGCCACCAGTTTTACTTGGATGATTTATTTTAGATGTATTATGTTTGCATTTTAATTTTGAGTGCAGGATTCATTTTGAGTTAATTTTTGCAAAATGTATACAATGCCTGGTTAAGTTCCTTTTCTATTTGGATGTGTATATGCCATTTTTCCATAGCATTTGCTGAAGAGATCGTACTTTTTCCATTAAATTGCCTTTGCCCTTTCTCAAAAGCTAGTTGACTGTACATGTGTGGGTCTATTTTTGGGTTCCCTAACATTTGATTGTGTGTCTACTGATTTCTCACAGATTAATATATGTGTCCATTTCACCAACACAGTATGGTTTCATCATCATGTCTTTATAGTTAGACTTGAAATCAGTTAACATTGGTTCTACAACTTTGTTCTTCTTCAGTATTGTTTAGGCCATGTAAGATTTTTGCCTTTCCTTAGAAACTTCAAAATTATTTTGCTGATGGCTACAAACTGACTTCCTGCTTTTGGGAATGCGATTGTGTTGAAAGAATAGATCAGGTGGAGATGAAATGGCACATTAACAATACTTATCTTTCTATCCAAAAGATGGGAAATTTTATTTATTTTAAATTTTTATTGTATCAATTTATATACATCTCAAAATTCTCACTCTATCCATTTTCATGCGTGCAATTTAGTAATATTGATTATAATATAATATTGTGCTGCCATCACCAATATCCTTATCCCAACTTTTTCGTCATATTGTCCACAAAAACTGTTCAAATGATTTTTGAATGAAATAAAATCTAAGAGCTTTTGTAGTGGAATATATTGATTTGGGGAAACATTCAAAATAATGGACAAAGATGGCTTGTGGGCAATAGCATCAAGAACAAGCAGGAATATTTGTTTACCCTGACATTTTCAAATAAATCTCTATATAATAAATAATTACTTCAAAATGTTTGCAATACAAACCATAGCATTAATGTTAATTTACTGACAGCCACTTGTGCCTAAATCTGCCTTGCTCTGGTCTCTGTTCAAGCAGTTTCATTAGTCACATGGAATTAGAGAACGAAACGTGCATTTCAGAATTTATCCTCTTGGGACTCTCAGAAGTCCCAGAAGTGCAGCCCCTGCTGTTTGCCCTGTTCCTGACGATGTACCTGGTCACTCTCATTGGGAACCACTTATCGTCCTGGCCACCATCTCTGACACCCACCTGCACATGCCCATGTACTTCTTTGCTAACCTGTCTTTTGCAGACATCTTTTTCACCTCCACCACCATCCCAAAGGTGCTGGTGAACATCCAGACAGAGACCAAAACTATAAATTATGGAAACTGCCTCACCCAGATGCATTTTTGCATGGTTTTGGAGGATTAGACATCTTCCTCTTAACCATGATGGTTTATGACCATTATGGGGCCATCTATCACCCACTGCACTACATGTTCATCATGTACCCCAGGCTCTGTGGTCTCCTGCTGCTGGCATGATGGATAATGAGTGTTCTGAATGCTGTTTTAAATGACCTAATGGTTTTGAGATTGTCTTTCCATACAGAGTCAGAAATCCCCCACTTTTTTTGAGCTTTATGAGGTAATCCAATGTGCTTGTTCTGATATCTTTCTCAATAACCTCGTGATCTATGTTGCAACTGGATTTATGAGTGTAATTCCTTTCACTGGGATCCTTTTCTCTTACTCTAAGATTGTATCCTCCATTTTGAGAATTTCAACAGCTGAAGGCAGGTATAAATCATTTTCTACTTGTGGGTCTCATCTCTCAGTAGTCTCCTTTTTTTTTACAGTACAGCTCTTGGAGTCTATCTTAATTCTGCTGCTACCCCAAACTCAAGGGCAAGCGAAATAGCTTCAGTGATGTACACAGTGGTCACTCTCATGCTGAACCCCTTTATCTATAGTCCTTGAAACAATGACATAAAGTAAGCCTTAAAAAAACTCTTCAGATGAGAAACATTCTCTGTATAAAAGGATCCTCTTTCTCGTGTTCAGAGAGCTGCTCGTGATTAACACAGTTTAAATTCAGTGAATATAAATATAGATACTCTTATTATTGTGTTATTGAAAGATAATCTGTTTTTGCCTAACTCTGGAATTCCATCTCTTACTTTTGATCCATCAAAGCAAAAAAAAAACAAAACAAAAGAAAACGGATCAAAAGAAACTTTTGTATTTTCTTTAAATCGTCATTTGACCTTACTGATTGTACTCCCTTGATTAAGAATTGAGTCTGATTCCATTGGCTGAATATTCAGCAGTAAATATTTAATGCAGGTAATTGGGTACACATAAAATTATAGGCATTGCTGGAAGGAAGAAGGTGTGTTGCAGTTCTTGATATATGACATCAACTTCTCTTGTGTTATGTGTTTTAGGTGAAAATCATTAAATATATCAAATGCTGAGTACCTGTTTTCAGGGTCTGTGTTAATTGGCTCTATTAAATATCATATTTTGAACTGCTGTTGCCATCTGATTTTCAATAATCCACATTTTATCTCTGATATAAGACATTGTCCTACACATCCCCAACAT
The DNA here is from genome assembly GCA_004026745.1 of Myrmecophaga tridactyla. Taxonomy (NCBI): domain Eukaryota; kingdom Metazoa; phylum Chordata; class Mammalia; order Pilosa; family Myrmecophagidae; genus Myrmecophaga; species Myrmecophaga tridactyla. Next base: position 5,033 of record PVIY010053860.1, on the reverse strand, counting down.
AAATTTGGTGCGGATGTAAATTACATTACGTCTTCTCTTTCTTCAATCTTTGCTTATTGTCACTACTCTCTATGATTGTTCCAGCGATGCAATGTTGCTCTTTAAAAATTATTTCCATAGGCAGGAGTATTTTCAGGAAATTTCTCTTGGCACTTCCTATGCTCTAGTGTACCATACACTACAATAATTGTCCTCATTTACAGATTCTAAAAAGCCATATGGACATTTTCCCCATTGCTCTCCTTATCTTTTTCAACTATTAATACCAGATGTTAGGAAATAATATCAGGATTTTATGGGTTTGATGTGTTCTCTGTAAGGTATAATAAGGCTAACACTTTCATAATCACCTCTTCAATTAGCAAACCAGAGTGGCATTCTAGGGTTAGACATTGCTCAGAGCTAATGCCACTTTTGAAAACAAAAGATCTGATTATTTTTTTTAAATTCATTTCACATTCTTTTCAAAGAACTGAGTTCATCTCCTGTTTCAATGCATTAGTCCACTGGAGAAGATTCTGTGTTTGAGTCACACCAACTTCTGAACTGTAGTTTACAGAGAAAAGAGACTTAATTCATGCAGTCCAGAGAATTTCTTGTTTTTGATTGTGCTATAATCTGAGAATTAAAAATCCTCCGCTGGTTATTATTTTTTGTAAATCTCTACAGGACAGTTTTTAAAATCCCACTTTACTTTGCATTCCTTGAATAATGATTCTTAATATATTTTGTCACATAAGCAGGAAGTTTTCCAAAATCATCCCTCAGTAATTTCTTTAGGGATGACAATAAAAATATATATTGTGAATCAGATTTGTCAATGCTATACATAAACAAGTGATACATATTTCTTTGAGAGAAATAGCATTATTACTGTTCACACATACAAGAAGTTGTTCTAATAATTCCAATATTCCCATCCTGGAAAATCCATTGTTGTGCTATCAGTACTTGTATTTAAAAATTTAACCTTATGCTTATTTTCTTCAAGCTGATGTCTCTCTATTTTTTTAAAAAAATTCTATGTAAGTGTTTTTAGAAGAAACTTAGTAAGCATGAAGTCTCAACAATGTTGAAGAAGATAGGGATATTTTTTTCTCAAGTAATTGAAAATGTAGAAAACATTGAGAAACAGTCAGCTGAGAGCATTTAAGTTTGGCTATCACCAGAAACATTTTATAAACATGAAGATATCAGTGAAATTTTTGGCTCTAGAAACTTGCTGCATATTCTGCAATCCAGGTATTAGGAAGCTCTTGCCCTAAGTATTGGTTAAATAGAACTGCTAGTTCACCATTCTCTAGAGTTCATGAACAAAAAACAGAAGGAGGAAGAAATAGCTGATAAGAGCCAGTCCACTGAACCCACCTGACACTATATCATGTAGATTTGATGATAGATGCCAAACTTATACTTTGAATGTAATTTAGGAGAGAGGGCATTGCATTTCTTCCAAAATTCCCTAAGGCTTCTCCCTATTTTCTTTCTAACATACCCTAGGTAGTACATAAGGTCTTAAGGAAGGATGTTTTATAAAGCATGTCATGAGTGAATGATGGAAACCATTACAACTCTGCCATAGAACTTTGATCTTTACTTCAATATCTGTTCTAGTGATTCCTGTTTTTCCCTCAGACACAAAATCCTCATGGATTTTATCAGTACAGTAGTTCCCTTCCCCAGGTTTCTTAAAATACATGGCAAAAGAAATGATTCACACTGAATTGAGGAGATAAATTTTTTCTCATAAAAAAATTCTATTCTTGAACAATCTGTACATGACTACAAGAAAAAATCAACAATATGTTTGTTATTGGTGAAGCAAGTGCAGTATTAGGTTTTATTTATTTATTTATTTTGGGGGCATAGGCAGGCTCCAGAAATCAAACTATGTTTCATTTTAAAGGGAAAACTTGAAGAGAGATATTAAGATATCAATTTCAGTAATAGAAATTTACATGAATTTTGTGAGGGATTAAAAACCAGGTTACAAAGGGAAATATTTTTCCTGCAGAAATAGGGAGTTGATTGATGTCGTCAAAATATCAATGTTTTATTATTTAGAAGGAAGAGAATACTAATTTGAGTGAGCTCTGATCTCTTTAATTTTATTATATTGTGCAAATTTAACAAATTCTTTACTGGAATTTTAATATGAAAACTATTTGAAAAAAGTTTTCTTCAATTAAAAGAACACTTTTTCAGATCAGGGGATGAATAAAGACTTTCAGGACCAAAAGTTTTTACTTTAATTAAGACACAGTTAAGGAGCCATAACAGAGCACTTAGCTCTTAGAATGTACCATAATAATGTAGCCAGTGTTAATGTTTGCATATGTCCAACATAGAAACAATGAACCTTCCAACTCTACCAAAAGCTGAGTTTTCAAAGGATGCAAATGATGGAGCAACATTATTCGATGAGAAGACCAGTAATGCATCTCCTCATACTCTCCCCCAGAGTCAACATTCCTGTTTCCCCTCACTTCCACATTTGCCTTTGAGCAGAGTCTCAGGGAATTGAATGACAGCATGAAGCACACAAGCATATGCACCATGGGTGCCCCAGGAGAAGAAGGGAAGGGAAAAGGGGAAGAAAGAACATCTGAGGAATGAATGGCTGAAAAATTCCCAGTTCTTATGAAAGTCATAAATGCATATATTCAAGAAGTGCAGTGTACTCTAATCAGAATCAATCCTAATAGATCTACTGTAAAGCATATACTAATGAGAATGCAAATGCTGAAGATAAGAGGAGAATCCTGAAAGCAGCAAGATAAAATCAATTCACCATATACAAAGGAACTACAACAAGGTTAAGTGCCAATTTTTCATCAGAAACCATTTAGACAAGAAGGTTATGGTATGATATATTATAGGTACTGAAAGAGAAATACTCCCAGCCAAAAATTCTTTATTTGGCCAGCTGTCTTTCAAAAATGAAGGTGAGTTGAAATATCCAAAACTTTATATATTAAGAGTGGAAACAGTTCATCAACAAGAGACCTTCCTATAATAAACACTGCTAATAAATACTATTAAAAGGAGGTCTGCATGCTGAAAGAAAGAGGGAGGAGAGAGAGACTTGGAGGGGAGTGTAGAAATCAATATTATCAGCACATGTAATTAAAAATGTAGAAAGAGACAAAAATAAGACTTGATGTAAAACCCAAAGGATAAAATACTTGAAATGAGTACTACCTTCACTGTAATGACCTTGAATGTGAATGGATTAAATCCCCTATCAAAAGACACAGATTGGTAGAATATATAAAATAGTCTGATCCATGAACATGCTTTCTGCAAAAGAGTCACCTTAGACTCAAGGACACAAAGAGGTTTAAAATATAAGATTGGAGAAGTATATTCTACACATACAGTATCCAAAAAAGTGAGGAGGTAACTATACTTATATTAGACAAAATAGATTTAAAGGCACAAATATTAAAAGAGACAAGGAAGGATACTTTATAGTAGTAAAAGGCACAATCCACTAAAAAGAAATTACAATCAATATTTATGCATCTAAAAAAGATGCCCCAAATACAGGAGGCAAACACTAACAAAACTGAAGGGAGAAATTGACATCATTACCATAATATATGGAGAATTTAATAAAGGACTCTCTCCAATACATGGAATATCTTGACAAAATATCAACCAGGAAACTGAGAACTTGAAATATATGATAAATGAAAAAGTTCTAATACACATAGACAGAACATTGCCCTCCAAAAACGCAAGATGTACATTCTTAATTGCTCACCGATCATTCTGCAGGATGGTTCACAAGTTTGGTCACAAAACTAGTCTCAATAAATTTAAAGAGACTGAAGTTATACAAAGCAGTTTCTCTGACCATAATAGAATGAACCTGGAAATAAACAACAGGGGGAGAATGGGAAAATTCACAAGTATATGGAGGTTAAAGAACGAACTCTTAAACAACCCACTGGTCAATGAAGAAATTGCAAGAGAAATCAGCAAATACTCAAGACAAATGAAAACAAGAACACAACATATAACTTTATGGGATGCCATGAATCAGTACAAAGAGGGAAATTTATAACCCTAAATGACTATGTTAAAAAGGAAGGAGATAAAATCAAAGACCTAAGTGTACATTATCGAAAACAACAAACTAACCCCAAAGTAAGCAGAATGAGAGAAATAACAAAGGTTAGAGTAGAAATAAAAGAAATTGAGAATAAAAAACAATAGAATTAGTGAAACCAAAAGTTATTCTTTGAAGAGATCAATAAAATTGACAAACCCTTAGCTAGACTGACAAAAAAGAGAGAAAATGCAAATAAGTAAAATAAGAAATGAGAGGGACAACATTACTGCTGGCCACACAGAAGCAAAAAGAATAATAAGATGATACTGTGAACAACTGTATGCCAAGGTATTAGACAATGTAGATGAAATGAGAAATCTCTTAGGAACACATAAAGTACCTGTACTGGCTCTTGAGGAAACAGAAGACTTCAGTGAACAAATTACAAATAAAGAGATGGAACCAGTCATCAAATTCTTCCCAACCACGAAAGCCCAGGATCAGATGGCTTCATGGATGAATTATACCAATCATTCCAAGAAGAATTAACATCAATCCTGCTGAAATTCTTCCAAAAAATTGGAGAGAAAGGAACACTACTAAATCATTCTTTGAAACCAACATCACCCTAATACTAAAGCCTGGTAAAAATACTGCAAGAAAAGAAAATTTCAGACCAATTGAATATAGATTCAAAAATCTTCAGCAAAATACTTGCAAATTGAATCCAACAGCACGTTGTAATAATTATACAACCTGATCAAGTGAATTTTGTACCAAGTATGCAAGAGTGGTTCAGCATAAGAAAATCAATGAATGCAAAACGCTACATTAACCAAATGAAGGGGAAAATGACATGATCATGTCCACTGCTTTAGAAAAGGCATTTCTATAGCATCTTTTCTTGATAAAATCACTTCAAAAAGTAGAAGTGATTCTCTCCATGTGAAAAAGGCATATATGAAAAACATGCAGA